>PVJO010003218.1:0-79967 GCA_004026905.1 Hystrix cristata | reverse complement strand
GGTCTTTGCAGACAAAGAAATGTTGGAAAAGGAAATGTGGGGGGGGAGAAGAAGGAGAAGGAGAAAGGAGAAAATGAAGAGGAAGGAGAAGAAAAGAAGAAGAAGGAGAAGCAGCAGGAGAAGAAGAAGAGAAGATGACAAAGAAGAAGAAGAAGAGAAGATGATGATGAAGAAGAAAGATGTGGTGGGGGGAGCAGGCAAGGGGAAAGAGATACCTATCACAGTAAAAATTTCAACCAAGTTCTGGTGCAGGGTGAGCGTCATGATGGATCCAACCCATACATTAGGCCTAAGTGATTTTTTAAAAATAAATAACAGATCTGTTTATTCACTTAACATACGTATACTGAGTGCCTAATATGTGTCAGACACTGGTACAGATGCTAAGTAGTTAGCAATGAACAAGACATACAAAATTTCCTGCTGTAATATGGGGATAGATATTTTGCAAAAGGAAAAAGGACAAGGAGATGCAGGGAAGTGGAAGGAGAAGGGTGGAAAGGGATACAGAAAAGAATTAAGAAGTGTTGTGCACATGTACCAACTTTCCATGAAGAACGTAATTAAGTACTTATGAACATTTATTAATAAAAAATAAAAATGGAAAAACATCCCTGACCTTTAGAAGCTTACTGTCAGGGAGAGAATTTGGCAATAAATAAACAAAAGTGTGTATTATATCATATGGGAAAAGCTAAAACAGGAAGAGAATGACGGTCTGGTATGGGAGGACTGGTTAATTTTGCTTACTGGCCATGTAAGGTGCTGACAATGGACTGAAGGGAGCAGAGGTGAAATCAGAGGACTGCTAGGAGAGAGACCAAAGAGGCGAGGTTGTGTGGAAGAGAGTGATTATAACTGATCACGACATCCACACTGGATGAGGTGAGGAATGAGGACACGAAAGTGGTGAGAGAGAGTGAAAAGGGGAAACGAGGGGATTGTGGATTCCTGTGTGGTTAAGGAATTGGGAATTTCATCAAGAGAGTGAGAAAACTGGAAAACTTGTAGCAATGAGCCTAAGAAATAGCAGCAAATTAGGTTGTTGAGGGAAATGGGAGAAAAAAAATCACTGAAGAGAATGTCAAGGAACAGAGAGACAGTAGTGTCAGAACGAACAGCTGGGTGGACCTTGAGACCACCAAGAGTTAAAGCAGACAGAGAATTCTTAAAGAGAGTGAAAATGGGCCTTTAAGGATCAAGGCGAAGGGATTGAAATGTTGGGGAGTGAGGACAGGAGGAACGGTCAGGTGGTGCACTGAAAGATCAAATAAGACGCCCATCGGGGGTTGCGGAGTGCATGGAGAAGAGTTTGAATGGTATGAGGCGGCAAGGAGGGGAAAGAAGACTGATACGTAACCCACCTCCCAGCCAAGAAGTGAAGGGTGAAGACAAAAACAAGCCCTCACTGGAGAGGACTGCAGTGGAAATACTGTCCTCCAAGGAGACACGGTTTTCGCACAGAATCAGACAGTGAAGAGAGTAGTGAAAGAAGGATTTGAAGATAGTAAGGGATTTTATTTATTTATTTATTCATTTTTGTTTGTTTGTTTTGGTGTTGGGGATCGAACTCGGCCTTGCACTTGCTAGGCAAGCGCTCTACCACTTGAGCTAAATCCCCAACACCTAATAGGGAATTTTAGTAATGAATGAATTTAAATTCCAGAGGTACATTGAAAGGGGTTCAGAAATAGAATATGCACAAACTGTGGAAATTAATGTCTAGGAAATGAGTGATGATCTGAAACGCCCGATCGCCTTATGACTGACAAAAATAGGAAAAAAGAATCTGGTACAATCCGTCCCTGCAGTTCCAAGGCACGAGGGAGTAGAAAGACTGTGAGCTCTGTTTTGAGGAAGGGTGGAAATCTCGCCAACAGTTCTGGGGGCTCCTGCCTGGTTGCAGATGATGAATGCTACAGGATGGGAAGTACATCTCCCCTGAGCATGTAAATTCCTGATGTTTCCCTGGCGGCGTGTTGTACTTTTTGGAATATATACTAGGTGGAAGCTCATAGACAAGAAGAGCCTTCAAATATACCAGGCTTTTATTCTATCTTTATAGGTGGAGGCCAGCACACTAAGCAAATCTGTCTCTTGACAGTGGTATGGCCCTTCTGTGAAGCAGGAAGAGAAAGAAAACCTAGGAATTTTTAAGCTCTGGAAGATTTTTCATCCTGCTCAAGCTGCTAAATCATCCCGAATACGTTCCTGTGGGACACAGAAGAGTTGCCGTGTGTTGAATTTATTTAGGTATATTTTTCTTGTGTATTTTTTTATGTGCTCATTAAAGTTTGTGAGAAGAAGCCAATATGTTCCCGAGTTTCACTTTATTCCAACCTTCCTCTAGCTTTGATTCTCTTGAATTAAGCCCCAGCACACTGTGGTTATGACTTCATCTTTAATTTGTAATGTTCACAGCTCTGTTGTGACAGAGACACACACATTAGCATCCTACAATTCCCTCTGTTTCTCATTAATACAGATTATTGTGCCGTGACTCAGGGATGACACAGAAAATGAAACAGCAGATACACTGACGTACTAAAGTAGGGCATTTTCTCATCAGTTATTTGAATCAAGTCTCAACTGAAGCTGTGCAAATGATAGCGATTACATTACTCTTACAGGTGGGCTTCTCTAAGAAGACCCAATCAAAACTACTAAAGTCACAGTGTTCTTTTGGGCTCACAGGCAAAATTTCAATAGAGTCGGAGAGAAAAGTGTACCAATTACAGTGTAAATTCCCTTGAGCACCGCAGGCTTTGCCGTGTTTTCCTATTATTTTTATTTGGGGTAAATTTATACAATTTCTGACCACTTTTTAATGACAACAAGCCACTGTACTGTGCCAAACCATCATTTGTGAGTTCAGGAGCTGCCTGGTGAGCTAGTATGCCCCCCGCTGACATTGTAACTCTAGATCAATGACAAATCCTTGCAATTTGCAGGTGTCTCCATACATCCCAGGCCAGAAAAGACCATGTTTCCAAAATCTGGTAAAAGACATCCCCTCACATTAGCTTGCAAAGAAATAGATCGAGATATTTTTCTACAATGATAATGTAAGAATTTGGGAACGACTAAATTCCCCCCATTATAGAATATCTTAAATTTAAATTCATCTTTGAAGGATTTGCTTCCAAGCTTGCATCCTAGGTGATATTTTGCTGGGCTTGATCACATTGTCTGTCCCTGACAGACAGACTTTTTTTCTCTTCAATGAATTGGACTTCAGACTATGTATTGTCTCCTCATTGAGTAGTCCATCTATGACCAATGAGCTCCCATTCCCATCCATGAATGCCTTTAACTAGCAAACAATCCCAATGACAGGGACATTAGTGTTGAATTTTCATTTCTTATAATCCCCGAATAACAATATTCCCATCTGCCATACTGAACAAGTCCAAGGTCCATGGTACTACATTTACTAATTGCCTAACTGGCTGAATGGCGTATTTTCTATATAATGTTAGTATATAATGTTAGTAATCTGTAATAAGGTGAAATCAATAACTCACAAGGTTACTGGAATGCTAAAGTTAGCCTTCATATAGGGAAAACTCAGCCAGATGTATAAACTATACACTGGCTTTCATGAGAAGATGTCCTGGCATCAGCTCATGCTTTTAATGATTTCTGCATTGGACCAGCACCTCAAACAACATTCCAAATCTCTCCCTACTGGATTTGACTTCATAGCATTTAAAGACTGACTGAATCATACATGAAATGACCACAACTTTTAGATGAGACATCTCTCAAATTTTGATGCTCATACCAATCTCCAGGGAATCATAATCTACCTGTCTCTTTAAAAGTAACTCATCAGTATCTCGCAGACAAGACACTCCCATTCCCAAATTGCTGACACAAGGAGGTTGCTTAGGAAGCAGACCTCTGGCTACACTTGCACTTAGCACCTTGTTTGTGATTCTGTGTCCAGTGAAACCACAGAGTCTCCTCTTCAGTCCTGTTCCAGGCAAACTCTCCTTTTCTATGACCAATGCATCATTATATTCCTTTATTCCATTCTCAACATGTCATGAAAAAAGATTTAGTACCTTTGTTTCCCATGTTCTTAAAGACTAATGCCTGCTATGTATGATGAGCTTTTGAATTTGTCATATATTTATCTATTTTGAATCTTTTTAATTGAATATTTTTCTGAGAACATTTTAATATATGAATTGTCCATTTTTAATACAATTTTTCGAGTTCTTTTACTGTTTCATCCACCAGGAAGCAACTTCTGAGCTCATATGCCTTCAACACATGTTATCAATAACTACTGACTGTTTAAGGGGCAAGAGTACTAGACAATGGGCTCTCTTCAGACAAAAACAGCAGGAATGGTCACAAGAGAAAAACAGTGGGTAAAAGCAGAAATGGTTTAAGTGGGCCAGAAGCAAATCCTACTTTATCTGTTTGAGTCAATTATCTACCCTATACCTTTTAAAGATCATTACATTTTACATCGGGTTTCCTAAGATTTTTCAGAAGCCATTTGTTCAAGTCAGAGGGCAGCCTGGATGGTGGCACCACTTTGGAATACAGGCCATGTGACATGGTTTTCCCCAAGCTTCTGAACAGGCACCAATGTGTATGATAATCGATAAACACTCTACCAGCAATAAATTACTGCATCACGTCACTTCTTATGCCCAGTTTACACTGCGCTTATGCCATGCTCTGAACTCCTCCCGACTACAACCACTATGGAAAGAATACGTTAACAAAAACAGGAAATAGATCAGTTTTCAGTCTACCTACTTCCACTAAGGTGAAAAACCCATAATCTTCCCATTTAAGAATGCGTTTAGTAAATTAATGATGACTGAAGAGTCTGCTGGTCGAATATGTATATAATTTTCTCCTGTACTTGAGCCTCTCCACTCACTCCATCTATTCTTATTTTTTTGATAATTTCAGTGGCAAAATAATAAGCACTTTTTGAGAACTACTACAGACATCTAGGCAAGTGCTCTTGTAGGGTAAGAATCCAGACGTGGGGAGTTAGCAGATCTCAGCTCTGAGTACTGTTCTGTCAGTCTGGAGCTGTGTGAGTTAGGACTGATCACCTGGCCACTCCGTGAAGTCAGAGGAAATGAGACCAAGACCTCCCCACGGTGTGGGAAGGGTGAAACATGACGATGCGTAGGAACCGTAGACCAACAGGCGGCCTTGATGGACACTCACCATCAACACCACTAACATCACCATGTGTCAGCACTGACCAAGAGACCACATTCCCTACTCCAAACTACACACAAAGAGAGATTTATTAACTCAGTATTGTAGGGGAAGAAATGGAAACTCAGAAAGTTGAGCTACAGAGGTAGAATTCTATATATGTGGAAGAACAGCTTACTCCAGAAAGAGCTATCCGTTTCCGTGGCATATTGCGCCTCTATCCCGAGGCACAACGAATGGCAACTCTAAAGGTATGAAATGTGGTTTTCTAAGAGAACAATTGACTTTGTAAGTAACAAAACAAAGAGGAACTGATGCTTCTATTTTTATAGCTGACCGTCTTGTTTGGACCATCTATGCTGCCAAGTATGCAGGGACAGAAGATCCTTTTATCAAAGAGGAAGAGAGTTATTACTGACTTCATGTCAGTCATACTTCTAATGGCATTCCTGTGATTTGTGCCTACCAGCTGCTGGAGAAAACCCCTTGATTAGCTGTGAAAACCATTTATTTAGTTAGTTATACATTAATTAATTTATCCCATTACACATTTACTGACTTCTTTCTGCCTTTCAAAATACATATTGGACACAAAATTGGTCTAACGATACAAAACCCATGATCTTCGTCTTGGAAGACCCCACAGTCTAGTTTAATAGAAATTTGAGACATATGTAAATCCCCTTCTTGTATTAATGAATACATAGAAGCATAAAAATTGTACTGTACATTTTTAAGGAGTACTATGTGATGTTTCAATACATGTATACACTGTGGAGTGTTCAAATCAGGGTAAACATTTCCATCTTTATAAATATTTATCACTTCTATATGGTACAATTTTAACATCTTTTTTTCTAGTTTTTTGCAACATATAATATTGTTATCCATCCTACTGTGCAATAGAACACCAGAACTTCTGACTCCTGTCTAACTATCACTTAGTACTTATTGATTCACCTTTCTCCATCCCTCCCCCTACCATCCCTGACCTCTCACAACCACTATTCCATCCTCACCTTGCATGCAGTACCCTTTTTTATATTCCCCTATGACTGAGATCGCATAGTACACAAATAGACCTTCTAATGGGCAGCTACCCTACACGTATTATTTATTCTTGATTTTTGAGATTAAAGGTGTGGGCCCCGTGGTTCAAAAACCTGGATCTGACTCCTGCTTCTACCATTTCTTAGTTGTGTGACCTGGGGTAAATGACCAGAAATATGAAGATTGTTATGTTCTTATCTTCTAATGTTTTGAAGATTAAATTGTAAGCACTGAATAATACTAGATATTATTAACTAACTTATTATTGTATCAGTCAAATGACCTAGTGCCAAAATGTCAAAATGTTTAGGGAAAACAAATCAATATGCACATTCAGAAGGTACATTTCACTGAGAAGGCACTAACTACAGAATTCAGCTGAGGAACAGCTGTATAATATCGGTTACATAAAGCTAATCATAGCCTAACTTCTACTTGTATTATTTTGTTGCCATCAGTAACAATCAATGATTTAATAGTTTTCCTAATAGCTCATTATAAAATTTTTTTGTGACTTAGTTCAATAGTGATTTACTGAATTTTTAGTCTGCATAAGAAGGTCTATTGCAAGATACAGCAGAGACAACCACAGATAACTCTGATCTGCTTCCTTGTAATGTTTAGAATCTGGAAAGGATGACAAAAAGATTTACGTAAATCACCTCACTAAAGAAAATAATGATAATAATATGTCATAAAATGAAATGAAACAATGCTAATGTGATTTAAAGATGGGGGAGAGAGACATACACACACAAACACACACACAAGACTTTCTCTGGTGGTTGTCACACAGTATAGTCCAATCTGTGCTGCTAGGGAAACAGGCACTGGTGGGTTTCTCTGCTAAATCTGAGCCAGTTCTTGACATAATTACCATTTATTATTTTTGGGATTTTTTCCACCCTAAGCAGAGTTACTTAATCCAAAGTTCAAAGTTCAAAGTTCAAAGCTCAAATTAAACTCAAACTTAATTTCTTCAGTAACCTGTTTTCTGCCATTCACTAAAATTAAGAGTAGCGTAATATATTTGGATTATAATTTTCCAAAGAAAAACTTTTGGTAAACATTTGATCCTTAGAAATTATAATTTACACACATGGTTTGTTAGAAAAAGAGGTTGTATATAGTTATTCACAGATATATATTGGCATATTAAGTAATTGGAGAAAGAGGAACCAGACTAAAAGATATTTTTATTTATGTCTACTTCATGTGTCTTGATGTACCATAGATTTGGAGGCCTAGAACTCATTACCCAGAGAATCTTTCATGATCTCATTCTTAACAGATCAAGGAAAGAATAATGGAATCACATGAAAATTCAATAAAGATACTGACCATTCTTTAAATCTGAAAATAGTTGAGGATTTTCTTTTTTAACTTGAATTGATGAGCTGGTAATATTTGCGGATTATTTAAAAAAAATTATTGGTGGGAATTAACCAGTACAATCATTATAAAAATCAGTATGGCGGTTTCTCAAAAAACTAAAAATAGAAATTCCATTCAATCCTGTTATTTCCCTTCTAGGTATGTTCCTTAAAGACTTAAAGACATCATCTTATAGCCATAAATGCATACCAATGTTTATAGCAGCATAATTCATAATAGCTGAATCTTTGAAGCAGTCTGTATGTCCACCAAGAGATGAGTGGGAAAAGAAAATGTGATATCTATATATAATGGAATACTACTTGAAGGTAAAGAAGGATAAATCTGAGACAGGGAAAACAGATGCACCTCGAGAACATAATGTCAAATGAAATAAATCAGATACACAAGCTTAAATACCATATGGTTTCTGTCATTTGAAGTACACATAAAGTAAAGTGCAAAATAAAAGACCAGTAAAAGGAAACAGGGAGATAGATCTTATGCAAATGGAAAGGGGACCAAGAGACCCAGGGTTGGGGAAGGAGGATACAAGATAGAGACTTAAAAAGATATAAGATGTGTCATATATGTATACCACGTCCCCACAATGAATGCAATCATTATATGTCACAAACACAAACTAAGAAAAAAAATGGGGGAAGGGAATCTAGAAATGCAAGGAGAGGATCGGGAGGGAATAGGAAATAAAAAGAATCAAGATGTGTGAAGTACATGTACGTGTTCTCTAAGGTGAATGTACAAATCATGTGTAGTAAACATGTACTAATAAAAAACAAGTAATTATTAATTTCACATGTAACACATCCTTATTAGTCCCTTAGCTAATTCTTCAGTAAAAAAAATTGATGAGACCATATGATTAGATTAAAATCAAAATTTCTGAACTCAGCTCTTTTCTTAATTTTAATTTTGGCAACAAGTGATTACAACTATGCCTGGCATTTCCTAGGATTCACCTGTATGCACAAGTAAATATAATACACAGCATTTATTTTGACAAGTAAATATAATACACAGCATATCTTTCTAATGACCCTGGCTTCCTGTGAGAGACTGCTCAAAACTTGTGAATATTTGGAGGATGAAGCAGAGAAGCAATCGTATCAGCTTTAATGTGTCACTCTACAGCTTGCCTCCATATTAAGCCCTCACACCAGAGATCATTCATAACTTTGCGATTAGCTAAACCTATGAGATAATGCTTCTTCCTTCTTTAACCATCTGTGGTGTGCTGCCAGGGATTTATAAATGCTGGTCAATGCTTGTGTTCACTTCAGGATACTTTTGTAATCACTCTGCAGAGATCTGAAAGAACCCACCCAGTCTTGAGAAAAGACAACACATTCTTATACAGATAAATAAAAATATAAGGAAAATATGATGTCTAAATACAATAAATGGGATGCCTAACCAAAATAGCGAAGCCAGGTTTCCCAGGAGGAGCCATAGAATGACAAAATAAGAACTCTTTTTTTTTTTTTTTTTTTTTTTTTTTTTGTGGTGCCGGGGATCGAACTCAGGCCCTTGTGCTTGCAAGGCAAGCTCTCTAATCACTGAGCTAAATCCCCAGCCCCTAAAATAAGAACTCTTGAGACAATCTGTTTCCACTTCCTCACTTTAACGATGAGAAAAATAAGCTCCAAAGACACTTTTACAAGGTCACTGGGATACACGCATGGAAGTCAGTACTCACTCTAGTGGTCATTTTGCTTCTGTAGGAAAATTGCTTCTGTAGAGTCCCTCACACAGTGAGTGTGCTACACTGCAGGAGGCTGGGAAGCTACATTTTTTAAAAAACAGAAGTGAACAAAAATCAAAAGACGTGCAAGCCCAAAAGGACTGCTGTTAGCTAAAGATGTCACAGCTTCTTTTCACTTTTGATCTGAGAGGTTTGTGATGATTTATACAGACTGATGTGAGAGGCCACCCTCAGAACACGAAAGTCTAAAGAACTAGGGGAAAAGTGGAAGAGGAAAAAAAGTAGAGGGCCAAAACCACAGAATCCTAAGTGACAGTGTTTGCCAGGCCTCCGGTGCCAAGGCCCACAGAGCACACCGTGCAGAGGCCAGGGCATGCTCAGGCTGGTTGGGCTGTCTTGCTACCCGCAGTTCCGCGGGTGGGAAAGGCAGGATGCTGGGAAGCTGCAGGGTGAGGAGGCAACAGCACCCTACCTGTAATACCTTAAAATCATCCAAAGGCTTCCAAGCAACCAAGATGAGCTTTCTGAGACCACGTGGATTTTAAACATTGAATAATTCCAACAGTTGGTAAAAATCTTCTCCTAGACTACATGGATCCTTTTAAAGAGTATTGCTGAGGCTGGAGGCAAAAATCTGCAGTTATGAACAAAAAGCTTCCGGCTGTCTGTGGCTATATTCTGGGGGATACTCTGATTAAATATGCACTGCATACATTTGCAACACATTCGATCAGGCTGATTCAGTGAAAATGTGTGACGTGTTTATGTATGTTTATGCAGTAAAACATTCATGTCTGTCTGTTTTTATCTCCCAGCAATATCTATGGCAATATACTGACAGAAAATCCTTTCACTATTTTGTTACGCATGACGGGGACTTATGACTATGCATAAGAGCAGAGATAGATGTATATGTGACAACTCTTAAAACAGATTAAAATACAAATATAAAGGCTTAAGGTGCAGCTTAGTGGGAAAGCACTTGCGTTGTGTATTCGAGACCCTGGGTTTAATCTCCAGCCATAGACAGATAGATAGATACATAGCTATAGATTGAGCGGGTGTCACCTGACCTTTGTATGATCCGGATGATAAAAATCTCAGTTAAGGTACATTTTCTCCAAGTCTCTAGGTTGCCCAGACTGGGCTTGAACTTGAGATCCTCCTGGCTCAACTTCTGAGAGTGCTGGGAATACAGGCACACAGCACCATCCTGTGCTTTATATTTTACTTGAATCTGATTTACGGCATTATCACTTGTTGCTAATGCAAATCCCAAACATAAAGTTCACACTCTAGAGCTTGATTGTGAGAACCTCTCCAAACAACCAAAGCTCTGAAGTCATTTCTCAGAACAGACATCCTGAAGGATTATCGTGAAGCCAAACGTCTCAGTAAAAGGAATTGAGAATTAATGCCCCATAAAAGGAACTGAGAATTAATGCCCCATTCCAGGGCATCAGACTTTTAAGAGGTAGCAGCTGTGTTTCAGTTGCCTGTGTTCACAGTTTCTACCATGGAGTTTGATTCTGAACGATTGTTTCATGAATGAGAGTAGCATACCTGATGGAGACAGAGGATCACAGATAGTTGGTAATGGCGGAAGAGAAGATAAGAAAGCTCAAAGAACTAGGAGAAGTAGGTCTATTATTCACTTTCTTGATGTGTGGGGTTTGGATGAAAATTTAAATGATTGAGGACATGGAGGTTGGGAAGCTGCATTTTGTTGTATTTTAGCATATCATTAAGCAGGTGTCATGTTTTTCCTTCTTTCTCTCAGATTGTCCTATTTCTGTTTCAAGGATAACAAATCGTGCATATGTGCTTATTGGTAATTTTTGCCCTAAAATTAATGAGTGACAAATGTAGCTATTTTGAAGGATTCATTGATGAAGACGCTGCAGGAAGTGAAACATAACAGGACTGTCTTTCCAGGTGACCATTCTGGTGAAGAGTGGGAAGGCTGATTCCTACAGTACTAGAGTTTTTTTTTTTTTTAAATAATGAATAAGGATGATTTACTTTTTTAAGCCACAACTCTTTCGTGCTTTAGGTATAAGAATTTAAAGTGAGGGTAAAGGAGAGACGAGAAGAGCACCCCCTGAGACAACATGAAGTGAGCCTTATTAACCCTAACTTGACATTCACTGGCACCTCCCTTCCTCTTACATGCCAGATCGCAAAGGTTTTACTGTGTACATACCCGTCTATAGGGTAATGAGATGGCTTTTATGTGGTTTATGGAAAGTGATTCTCATTACTTTATAGCCACTTCCTGGCCCTTTCCTTATTCTCAGCAGTAAATTCTCTTCGTTTTAATGTTCTATATTCCCAGTTTAATTTCTAATCTCTCTTAGGTCAACAATGTCTCAATGTCTAACAAAGTCAACTTAAATTTTTACTCTTTGCATCTTTGATCCATCTGAACTGACCATTCATTGAGAGTGAGAGAAAGAAAAAGATCTGTATAGAGAAATTCATAGTCATCTTTTTTTTTTATAATTTCTACTGCATAGACAGGAAAGATAAATCATAAAGAAACAAAAATGATTATTCTAGATCACTAAGTAGTTTATTAGCTTTAAGGAAGGCAGAAAAAAATCCAACCTAGATATAAAATATTTTAAGAAATAAAAGTTTTATAACTATACTTTTACAAAGAAATCCTTTACAAATAAATCAGTTGTATAGCTACAGAGAGAAATTGTGAGGTTCTCAAGCTATAAGAAATAGAATAATCTACAAGCATCAGATTTAGGAATAAGATTTGTTTATGAGGAAAAGTGCAAGTATGTTATCAATTAGAACCATGACATAGGTTTTGTTTTGTTTTGTTTTGTTTTGTTTTGTTTTTTCTGTTGGAAAAGGGAATTATTTTTGGACAGTAATATGTAGTTTTATGGTATGTCTCCCCTTAGGTTTGGAGTTTAAATAATATCAAAAGAACTGCTTTCTGATTTCCCACAATCCACAGGAGACTTGTGTTTCTGGAGTTCCGCTCACACCCCAGAATTCTGTTACATTAGTCTTCGACCATCTCTGGGGAGTAGATGATGCCTCTTCATCACTTACAGGGCTGATCTTCACATGGCAATGAAACCCACTAAGGAATGCAGAAAAATCACGAAAACAGAAAAGGAAGGTTAAATGATACTCCAACTGCTAAATCTCAATGATGTCAGCTCCTCCAGAAACATGTGCATGTTTGTTTTCCTCAAGAAGCACTATCTAAAGTTCCTATCCTCCTACTCCCTAATATTTTTTTCACATCCTTTCAAACAAAAAGATACCACCAAGGCACACTGTCTATACCTAAATCATTCTGTGAGCACCAGATGATATTTAGAGAAAGAGTTTTAGATGTCGAACATCTGTTTGGTTATGAAGAAGAAATGACCATTGTGAAATTTCTCAGCAAAACCAACTTTCTGGGAGTGACTTGGAATGTTAGGAGAGATTCTTTTTTTACTATTGCAGCTGCTTAAACACTGGCTAGAAATGAAGACATTGGAATAATTTCTTTGCTTTAAGGCCATGATGCAACCCAGTGGTTTCAAACTTTTTACCAAGGACAAACCAATCCTGAAAATAGGTCTGTTTTCTACTAGTTCTTCAGAAAAGAAAATGTTTAGCTTTCCCCAGTCTGTCAATCTTGTGATACAAAAATGCCACCAAGGTACCTTTTATAAGAATCTGGGGTTAGAAACAGCTGTACAAATCTTAAGTTTTTCCCCCTTTAATGCAACTGGCATTTAAGTCAACAGGCATTTTTAGAGACAAATTATAAAGCAGACTCACATTGAAACCAACCTGGAAGAGAGAGGTATACACCATGGCAACCTGTTTAGACCTTGGTATTCTGAGTGTTGACACTGGAAAAAGAGGCAAAATCACTTGTGATTCTACAAGCAAAGCTCTCCCAGAGCTCTCTATTCACCTGTAGAGAGGAAAGCAAATCAGTACAGAAGCCTGGAGTATATAGAAAAACAGAAAAGATCCTTAAGAGATGATATGGAAGATATTATTCTTTCATAAGCTAATATCCTTTCCTTGTCAGTTTTAAATGAGAAAAAAATCTAAATTCCCAAATGGAAAGCTAAATAAAGGTCTCACAGTCCAGAGTAATAACAAGTCAATTGCTGAAACCAATTTCAACCCCGGAGTGACAGAGAACAGTAAATCACCACCTTCCCCCTTGCACCTTCTCCTCCCTGCCAAAAATTTTTCACTTAGACCTCACCCATTAAAATGTAATTTTATCTCTTCTACATCTGTCTTTGTTGTTGTTAAGTGTCTAGCTTCCTTTCTTCTCACACCCTTCAGAGTAAAGGCACTATTTTTAAACTTTATATTGTAAAAATTTTGGGTTTTAGTTTTCAAAAATGCTTTGTGTTAAGAATACATAACATGCAACTTGCCCTCTTACTGCACTTTTATTTTGTTTTATTTTTAGTAAAACTTTATTTTTATGCCATACATAGTAATTGTATGTATTTATGGGATTTAGTGTGTCATTTCAATACATGTACACATACAATAATCGGATCAGAGTATTGGCATAGCTACTAAGTCCAGACATTTATAGTGTCATGGTGGCAGGAACATTCAAAATCCTCTCAACTAAATATTTTGAAATATTAAATTAAGTGTTGTCAATCATAGGTTTCCTGCTATATTATAGAATATTAGAATTTATTCTCCCTACCCAACTACAACCCTGTAACAACTAATCCTTCTCCCACACTTCCTCCTCTTCATCTCTCCCGGGCTCTGGTAACTGCTATTCTATTTTCTATTTCTTTAAGACAAGCCTTTTAGCACTCACACATCACTGAGAATTTGTGGTATTTGTCTTTCTGTGCCTAACTTTTTTCACTTTTTTCACAATATCCTCCAATTCCATCTATATTCCTGAAAATGAGAGAAAATGTCCTGAAAATACACAATGGAAAATGATATTCCATTGTGTATTTATGTCACATTGTCTTTCTTCCTTCCTTCATCTATTGATAGATAGACATAGAGTCTAATTCCAAATCTTGACTACTGTAAATAATGCTACAATAAACACACAACTGTCCTTGTCGTTTTGGCATAGTGATTTCAACTTCTTTATATATATACCCACTAATGTGATTATTGGATTATATGGTAATTCTACTTTCAGTTTATTGAGGAACCTTCATACTGTTTTCTGCAGGACTCTACTAATTTACATTCCCACTGACAATGTATGATAGTTCCTCTCTCTCTACATCCTCACCAGTATTTTTTTTTAATCTTTCTGATAATAGTCTTTATAAGTGGGATAAGACGATATCTCACTGTGCTTTTGACTTACATTTTCCTTATGATTAGTGTGTTGGACAATTTTTCATATACTTGGCCATTCACATATCCATTTTTGAGGAATGTCTATTTGCCCATTTTTAATTAAAGTTTTTCCTTTTAAATTGTTTGAGTTCCTATAAAATTCTGGATAGTAAACCTTTGTTAGATGAACGGTTTATATTTTCTTTCATTTGTAGGCACCGTATCATTGGGTCTAATTTTCTCTAACCCGTTTAGTCAGTCTATATCTTTTAACTTGGGAATTTAACACAGTTACATTCAAGGTTATTGTTCACATGTAAAGACTTACTCTTGTCACTATGTAATTGTTTTCTGGTTGTTTTGCGCAACCCTGTTCCTTTCTTACTTGTTGTTCACTGCTCAGTGTAGTTTTTGTCAGTATTTAAAGAGTTTCATTATCTTTTTCTTTTTCGTGTACCAGTTTTTGCTACTAATTTTTAAACCTTTGCTTATTTTTGTGGTGGTGGTTATCAATGTTTCTCCTGTAGGACTTCCTTAAGTTTTTCTTTAGGACTGGTCTAGAGTTGATGAATTACAGTTTTTGCCATGTTGGAAAGAATTTATTTTTCTTCTGTTTTTCAGGATAGTTTTTTTGGGTCAGTACTGTCAATCAGCCAATCTTTTCTTTCAGAACTTTCAATGTATTTTCACATTTTCTTCTCATTTTAAGAATTCTGCTCAGAAGTTTATTATTAACTCATGGGGATTCTTTTATACGTAATGACTCTTTTCTCTGGATGTCTTTAGAAGTCAGTCTTAGTCTGGTACTTTTCAGATTTTAATCATAATATAGGCCTTGAGACAGATTTTTTTTTTTGTTTTGTTTTCAGTCAAATATCTAAGGGGTACTTTGAGATATCTGGACCTGGATGCTAAGATTTGAAATATTTTCAGTATGTATTTCACTGAACATGTTTCTGATGCCTTTAACTTTCCCTTCCCCATCTGGAACACCCATAGCACAAAAGTTTGCTCACTTAACAGTGCCTTATAAGTCTCAAAGGTCTTCTTGATTCTTTTTAATTCTTTTATTGTCTCACTCAGTTGTTTTACATGAATTGTTTTCAAGCTTGGAAACTTCCTTCTGCCTGGTTTATTGTACTGTTGAGGTTCTCCACTGTATTTTTATTTCATTTATTGACTTGTGTTTATTCAGCTTTTCATTACTTGACAAAATACCTGAGAAAGTCAATTTAAAGGAAGAAAGGTTTATTTTGGACTAAGGTTTTAGAGATTTTAGTACATGTCCAACTGATTCCATTGCTGTGGACTGTGGTAGGGCAAAAACTCATGGCAGGAAGATGGAGAAAAGGAAACCTGCTCAGCCATGGCAGCCAAGAAACTCAGAGGTAGCGAAGAGCCACAGATGAAGGGAGTGAGTACCAGAAATAGTCTCCAGCATCATAATTCTGCGATCTACTTCCTTCGGGTAAGCCCCAGCTTCTGTTTCTATCACCTCCCAAAAATGCCATCAGATTAGGATTTTATCAGTTGATCAGTCTGCTGATAAATTTGGATCCCTCATTATCTAATTATCTTTCAAAATCCCCACCTCTGAACACAGGAGATTTTGGGAGCACATTTTAAATCGAAACCATACATGTTCTTTAGCTCTGAGATTTATATTTGATCTTTTTTTATGATCTGTGTCTCTGCTAAATTTCTCATTCATATCACAAATTTTCTTCCTAATTTAACTGAATTGGATGTTTGTATTCTCTTATGTCCCCTAAAGGCTTCCTTAGAAATCATTATTTTGAGTTCTATTTTAGGCAATTTATTACTTTCCTCTCCTTTGGGGTATATTGCTAAAGAGTTGTGTTCCCTTTGAGGCATTGTATTACCTTGGTTCTTCATGCTTCTTGTGTTCCTAGATTGGTATTTGCGTATGTTGTAAATCAATTGCTTCCAACAATTTTACAGAGTGGTTTTAGTAGCAAAAATTTTTCTCCTAATGATATGTCCTAGGATGTTGATTGAATAGGCTGTTGTGGTCTTACTTTAGGTGGTATTTTAATGTAGTGTTTGTGCAATTTCTTCAGATACCATGTCTTTCAGCGATGCCTGTGGGTCTCTAGTTGCCTAGATTGCAGGAATTATGGAACCGTACCACCAACTGGGGGTGCAAATCTCTTAGCCAGATCATGTTTTCTGGAAGCCCTGGGGACATGGTGCCTGATCGTTCCGCATCCGAGCACCTCACTTGTTCCAGGTGAGTATATCTCTCAGAGTAATGTGACTCCACATTGATCAAAATATACAGTGAATGTTTACAGTGAAACAAAATTATTAATGTAAAAGACACAATGCCCATTATTCCCCCTCAAAGTACAACCTTTAAATACACAGTCCATCATGCTTGCCACTTTCTAAAGCAGTGTCTTTATGAGATATGATTAAAAATATAGTGAAATCTGCTGCCCTTTGCCATCCAAAGGAAAAGCAGGCTTGCAAAAACATTATGATGTGTCTTTGTCCATCTTATTCACTTGTGACTTCTGGCTCTTCCCCAAAGTCAAAAGAATCATGAAAGTAAATATTTTGAATTTGTTCAGGACATAAAGGCAGCCATGACAGGACAATTGAAGACACTCATGAAAGAAGACTTCCAGAACTTCTTCAGAAAATGGCAAGTATTCACCCAGAAGAGTTGGAAACATCATGGCACAGCAGTGTGTGTATAACCATGTTCATAGCGACATGATTTGTAATGGCTAAGTCTTGGAAACAACCCAAATGCCCAACAACTAATGAATGGTGAAGGAAGATGTGGTTTTTCTACACAGTGGAGTACTACTCTGCCATAGAAAAGGATAAGCAGTGGAGTACTACTCTGTCATACAAGAGGATAAACAGAAAAGGAGATGTTTGTAGTTATAGGGATGCACCTTGAGAACATGATCTTAAATGAAATAAATCAGATACTCATGAGTACACATCGAATTGTTTTTCTGATGTGAGACACCATTAAGAGTAAATAAGGACAAAGAGGTATAATAGATATTATGTAAAAGAAAGATAATATTCAAAAGAGAGGAGAACTAGAAAGGGAGAAGAGGAAAAGAAGGAAGGGAAAAAGAAAAGAATGGAGAAAGAGAAATAATGGAAAAATGTAAATAAACCTGCTATAAATAGGGAAGGGGGGATGGATAGAAAAAAGGAGGGGAACAAAGATACATCATGTACAGGTACAAAATAATGACGATGAATGTGATCATTATGTGTACAATGTACCAAGACATGTTCTTGGTTAAAAAAAAAAAAGAGAGATTGGTGGGATAAGTGTGTTAAAAGGGGGGCACATTTTGAGGAGGATAAACAGCAATATGCCTTTTAGTATAACAATTTTTAAAATTTAAAGATTCATCATTTTGCTTTGTTCCTTAGGCTGTCCTGCGGATCATGCTGTAGTGACCCTCCTGTTTCCGCCTCCCAAGTACCTGAAACTGGCTTGTGCCGCTACACTCAGCCTCACATCGGCTCTGACAGTTGTGCCTTAAAGATGTCTGAGATGGTAGAGTGTGCTTAGGGATGTTCTTCCTTCTCAGTTCTCTGGCTTTCCCTGTGGGAAAGAATAGAGATCCAGGGGCAAGTAGACACACTGTTCTGGGATGAAATTTTCCTCTTAAATGTGCTCACTATGTTCTGAGCACCTCACTTCCTGCCTCACGCAGATTTTGAAAAAAAAATCTGAACCCTGTTTGCTTTGTATGTGTATCTCAGAGAAGCATGATGCAGAATTCTGTTACAAATAATTTATTATACCCTTTCCCTTACAGTTTCAACATCTAAAGATTTTATATGGCTTTGCACAGCAGCAAGATCTGGAGGAAAAGGGTACTCCGGTGATCAGCCAGGAAAAAACTCAGGATTGGAAAAATAACCCAGTTTAGCCAGGAGAAGATAACAGACTAGAGGGGGAGGGGGAAGGTTTACTTGCTAAACTCAGTCATTGAGAAGCTAAGAAGTGTTGAGGTAGAACACTCAATTAAACATGGTGAAAAGAACCAACAAACTCTGACACAAAAATTATTAAAGGGAGATAACCCACTTCCTTCTCTCCCCTTCTCCTCCTCCTTTGTATTTACTTTGGACAGCTAAGTAGCATTAAGTAGTAATCAGCATCTAACGAGCACCAAATGTGAGAAAGTCAAAAGACAAGATTGTAAACACAAACACAAATCAAGACACAATTTTATTTCATATCCACAATTCATATCCTGAAATAAAAATTTCTCAATGTAGTCCTACACATTTTGCTTTGAATCTATCATTAATTTGGAAAATGGTTGCTGTGAACTTTCAAGGTCTAAATGTTTTAGGTGCTTACTATATGCCTTTTAGGACCTTTAAATCTGTTAGGATCTTTAAATCTGTTGCCTAATTTTCATCCTCCATCATTGACCATTATTTTCCTGATGTGAACAGGCAGTGAACAAAGACGAAATCTGCCCATGATCCCTGATAAATGGCAGAACTGAAATTTTGGTATTTCTATGACTCAAAGCCAATGACCTGTTAAGATGTAGGTGTTGGTACTCTCCATTTATTCAGTTTATATAACTAATAAATTTGAACCTGTGGTTAGCAATCTCCTTCTAACTGCTCTGCTCCAGAAACCATGTTATGCAGGGACAAACACACAAAGAAAATGATCATGAAGTATAGAGCATTCTCACTCATGAAAACCTTCAGATTGAGTACAAACATATTTTACATATAAATGTACTCTTCCTCCTACAGTGATGTGGCAATGAATATCTGGTTGCTAGACAGAGATGGGCTAGAAAAATTGCACAGCACTATGGGAGCCTGTTATGCATTATTAGTATTATATTTTCTGATTATGGCAAAGATTAAAGTCACAGCTTTCTCATATATTAGATAGTAGTAGCAAAGTTCAGCATGAACAGAGAGAATAAATCCAAGCAATAATTTAACTTGTTTTTCAGGGATCTGCCAGTTTCTTATAAATTAAATGAAAAAGGCAATTATTTTATCAGAGACTTTAATTTTGACTATAATACATGTTTCCATTTCTCTTCATTTTACTCCTCTCTATAACTTAAATTATAGTTTAGAAATTCATAAAGATATTAATAAACTTTCATAAAACTAAGAGAAAAATGAATTGGTTATAGATCTTTAGCTTTATTAACTCAGTAGTTTATGCTTTATAATTTATAGAATTGAAAATAAATTAGGCACAAAATACAATGCATACCGTTGTCCCTCTCCACCCATCGGTGATTAGTTCAGACCTCTCTGTGAATAGCGAAATCCATGCATGCTTAAGTCACTTACATGAAATGATCTGCTATTTGCATATAACTTGTGCACATTCTCACTAAAATTACAGGATTGCTTCCTTGCTATTTGCAAGTTACAAATGAAGAAAGCAAAGTGCTAATATTTCTGTGTAATCTCTGGCCTTACTTATGTGTATTTTTTACATGTACTTTAAAAGAACACTATTACACATAAAGAATGTACAAGCAGCTAGTTATAATTAAATATCTTGGCACAAAAGTTAAGATTTTCTTCCTCTATGGCTATGGAAAAATCCAATCAAGCAGACAAGAGGAGTAAAATGCTTGTCAAGAAATGAGTAACCTAATATAATTGACTCTGAGGAACAGCAGCAATGATTGAGTAGAAAAGGAAGGCAGGACATAGGCTGCTAGTCACAGACTATAGTGGACAACTAAAAATATATTATATTTAACAAATTTAGCAGTTAAATAAAAGACTTATAAAAGGCACATCAATTGCTCAATCAGTGGCCAGCTTTGCTCTCTTAGAGACTTTCGGTAATGTTTGGGGACATTATTTAATTATTATTGTCACAACTGGTACAGCTATTGGCATCTGGTGGTGCAGACAAGCACACTACCAACTACCCTACAATACATGGGGCAACCCCATAACAAACATTCACCTAGACCAATGTGTTAATAGTGCCAAGCTTGGGAAACACTGATCTCAATGAAGATTCTGTGGTAAAACGATTGGAGAAACATGTTTCTTTTCTACATCAAATGGAGTCGAGAAATCAATAGCAGATGATGCCATAACCTGGGCTAAACAATGCCGAAGAGTTGTAGGCACTGGAATCAACATCCTAAGAGGATGAACAGGAAGGATGTGAGCAATATTCATCATGCAGTACATGTAGCAGTTAGAAGTGTTGAGTTAAATAAACATATCTCACTATACAAAAACATAAGCACTAATTAACAAGTGAAGAGTAGAAAGAAATATCTATCAAGATACTATTTAAAACATAGTTATATGTTTCATAAGTAGCAAAGCACACATGATATAACAATACAGATTTTTTAGGAACACAAGAAAACAAAACAAAACAAAAACAAAAAACGAGCATTAGCATCATTGCTCATCTAAGAAGAGAAAATAAAGAGTCATAGAAGAAAGAGCAATTGTCAATCAGTCAATCAAGACAGACGGCAATGAAGACAGTAGACCGTAAGCAGAAACATGATTACTGCGATCCTGTTCGTCTGATGTCCTATTATGCATACTGCTAAAAAATTCAACCCTAAGTGCAAGTACTCAAAAGCAATACAGATGGCAATAAAATAGAATTTCAATTCTTCACATCTGGATTTATAGATGTTCTCATTGAAGAAAGATATGTGGCAACATGTCGGAGGGAACAAATAGCTGCTTCTTAGATCAAGTTATTTTAGAATTCATATGGAAAGGAAATATACTCAGTCATGCATGAAAGACAGGAAGTTAATCAGAAATTATACAAATCATTATATATTAGTGATAAATATACGATTAAGTTTCACTTTCTGCTGAGAATGGGAAAGTCAAGAAACGTAGAACACATGTTAAGTCACTTTTTAAAAAGGGACTTATACCAAAATATGAATACTAGAAAAAGTGTAAGAGAGTTGAAAAAAGAAAAGCAAATAATCTACCAGAAGCCTGGAGACTGTTTAAAACACCTTATTAGAAGCACAGACCAAATATGTGCCAAGGATCAAGAAACCCAAGTTCTCAATTGAAAAGCCTATATGGCTAACTGGCAAAGCAAAAGAGGTCATTTTGGGCAGGGGTGGTAAGTGGTGGTTTTTAGTGATACAACTGGTAGAGGTACAAAACAAGAAAATTGACAAAGTAAGGCAAATAAGATACAAACATCAGAGCAGCCTTAAAAAGGCTTTAAGGAACACTGTGTTTTATTTTACAGACAAAAATAATAAAAGCTTTTTAAAAAATAAATCAACAGTAAGATTCCAGCTTGAGAATCACTAATACTATACAATGATGGTAGTGGAAAAACTGACCTTTGGAATAAAAAGGATCTGGTAAAGCAAATGAAATATTTTTTTTTATTTTGACTTTTAAATTGAAAGGTTAGCTAAATGTCTAGCATTAAATAATGAAAATGAAAAGAATAGGGAATGTTAAAAAAATTGTAAATTCAAATATTCTCAATATCAATGGCTTTTCATTAGAATTAGGGGAATGTATTGGTCAGCTTTCTTGTTGGAACAAAGTACCTGATGCCGGCAAGGTAAAGGAAGAAAGGTTTATTTTGGCTCTCAGTTTCAGAGATTTTAGTAAGTGGTCAGCTGGCTGCAAGACAGAAACATCAAAGAGGAAGGACATAGGAAGAAAACTATTTGACTCGTGGCATCTGAGAAGCAGAGAGCAATGGAAAAGCAGAGAGGAATGAGAGGCCCGCTGTGGCACCCCACCCCAAATCCTGCCCTCCAGGACCACTTGCTCCAGCTGGGCTCCACCTTCTAGTAGTCAATTCAGCTACAAACTCATCAGTAGGTTAGTCATTGATGAGCTTAGTGCTTTCACAATCCTATCACCTCCAGGAGTCTCTTAAACCAATCAAGTTGACAGTTACAATTAACTGTCTCAGGAAGTAGCATTAAAAAACCACCGATTTGGGAGCTTCAATGTTGGAGATTGTGACTGGATTTTTAATAAATTTGATAATCAGCTTGTTTAGGAACCACTGCTCTAGATTTAATTAACAATAAGAAATTAAATAAATAATGATCACGAATAAAGTGCACAACTTATTATTCAGATCGCTTGCTAAGAATCATCACCCAAATCCATTCTCTGCCAAAGATTTGGTAAAAGCTAATAGCTAATATAATTCTTATCTAGAGAATATTCTCTACAAAGTATTAAATTCCACTATATATCTATAGCTATATATATATAGATAGATAGATAGATAGGTATAGATATATATGTAGAACTGTCCTAATTACTTTTCTTATTGCTGATACAAAATACCCAACACCCATAAATTAAAGTAGAACTGTCCTAGTTACTTTTCTTATTGCTGAGACAAAATACCCAACACCCATAAGTTAAAGAAGGAAAAGTTTATTTCAGCTCACGGTTCGTAGAGGTTTCATAGTCAGCTGGCTCCAAGGCAGGGTGGCACGGCAGAGAGTATCACAGAGGAGAAACAGCTTGTGGTGTGGCAGGCAGAAGGCAGCAACCAATAAGCAGCACTGGTTATAGCCAGCCTGCCTCCTTTTTGTCCCATTCAGGCTACCAGCCTTTTGGGTGGCACACCCCAGAACTATGCGAATTCTAATCAGTGAACTAATTTAGTACCACACACCCTTAATTCCAGTATCACCGGCCCTACAGCCAGCTGGCTCCAAAAAGCCCACCCACTAATGCACGAGGTTTTGTGGGGACATCTAGATACAAGCCGTAACAGGAACCATAAAAAAAGGCAATACTTAAATATGGACATGGTAGTTGTTTAGTGGACAAGCAATATAGTATTCATGAAAGGGAAATTGCTCTCATTAGTAAGTTTATTTGACATCAGTCACAAAAGACCTTAAGATTTATTCACAATTTAAATCATGTGAGGTTCTCATTCAATTCTTACTCATACTTCAGAGACAATTCTAAGGATCCAAATGATCAAATTTGTTAGCAAACCTGTGATTGTTAATTGCAGTATGTCGACCTGACTCTGGGAAGCACTCCCCAGCAGATTAGGGATCTCTGGGTGTGTCTGTGCATGACTGACATGTAGGCCAGCAAACTGGGGAGTGGGGACCCTATATATGGGTGGCACCAACCAATAAGCATGTATTTTAGAGAGAATGAAAGCAGAATGAATAAGGAAATGTTCTTCCCAAATCCTTCTTTGGGAAGAGATCCTGTTTTAACTGTTGCCTTTAGGTGTTGGTCTCCAGTTCCTTCAACCTTCCAATACAAAGTCGCACCAGTGATCTTCTAGCCTCCAATCTCTCACTACTACTGGATTCTCTGTCTCTGCAATGTGCACACAGCTAGTTTTTTATTCCTGTGTCTCATCTGGCAGACAGCCATTGGGACTCTATCACTTGTGACCCTGTACGCCTACCAAGCAAATCCCTCGTATAATCATACCTATTCTTCATATTGAATCTGTTCCTCTAGAGAACCTTAACTAATACACAACAGATGAAAAAAAATTTTTTTTTAAGAAAAAGTAGGTGGAAACTTCAAAATATATACAGATCACTGACAGTTAGCTGTGACTCTGGGGAGTCAAATTATGGAAAAAGAAAGATTTTGAGGCTGTTCTAAGGTAAGATGCTGTAATGTATAGAAAAGCAAGGTTCATTTTTCTGGAAAGAATTAACATATTCAACCATGAAAATAATTAAAACCTTAATTATAACCTTGCCCAATTAATGTAAGTTTAAAATATAACATAAATAATTCTATTTTAAATAGTTTATAAATTCTGTAAACTTTGGAAAGATGTATAAACAAATTGCTTATATTGGAATTGAAAATAAGCTATTTACTCTGAAACATTTGCTTTCTACAGCAAATTATCCTTGAATGAAGCAAACTAAATGAAGTGCTACTTTAAAAAAAAAATCATGGGTTTGGTATAAATCAGTACATTCATCTCATGCTTGTAAGAAAATTTAAACCTTCCGAGAATAAGGAGAGAGTGACCTGCATGCAAAGATCTCCAATAAAGAGATTACAGTTTCGTTGGTTCCACATTCCATGCCCTAGTAAATATCACTGTCACAAAAGTCTCCTACTGAACATAAATCACTTTAGTTTCACTTCAAGCCCAAATTGTTGTGTTTTCTGTATCGCACAGATGGAAGACAGTTGGTAGCTAAGCTCTGTAAAGATCCCTTAAGAGAGATGGAAATAAGTCTCACATGCTGAAATCCTTCACATTTGTTGATTCACAGCTTGGGACTTTTAAATAATGGTCATGCCACTGCCTGCCCCCTTTCCAGTCCCACTGCAATGGACTCATACCAGGGCATTTTGAAAAGATGGAAGTCATCAGATTTTGAGAGTCAGGACAACAGCTGTTGCTGTAATTTCGACTGAAGAGGACTCACGGCTGTGAAGGTTCCAAATAATATAGTTCCACTTTATGTGATACTTGTCAAAGATTTGCAAATCACTCTATAGTTAGCACCGTTTTCTCCTCTAGAATAAAAAAATCCTAATTTTCCTTCTAATTTCTCCCATGTAACATTAATTTGAGAGTCCCTTCTCTGTTCTGATCTTTTCACCTGGACACGGCAGCATGTTTCTCTACTTTTCTAATTCCATTTTTCATTTGTGTAAGCCTCATAGGGTCTCAATATGACTGAGAGTAATGATATTTCTTGGTCTATAGACTAGTAATTTAAAACATTTTCCTGTTTTATTTTCAGAAATTTCTATCATAAAAGATGCTATTTTTTTAATTTTCAAATTTAAAAAATTGTATCAAATATGCCTTTAAAACTTTACCTCTGTACTTACAATTCTGAAGCTACCAGGGGAACTAATGACTGTTTCTTTTAGTTCATGACACTTGGACATAAGTTTGAATTTTTACCTTGATGATGTGCATCGACTTAGATATAATGTTCCAAATATGGTTTGAAGCAATACACACCCACAGGGATGATTGATTCCATTAGTATGACCATGTACTCATCACCAAAACCAACCAGGAAAGCTCTCTGGAGTTTCAACATCCAGAATTTTTAGTGGCTCTTCATTGTGTAGTCATGATTGATTGACTGCCTATATGTTGTTGCTCAAACTTCCTGTTGGTTTAAACCACATGACCTAAAGCCTCCAACATAGAGTGACTACCCTAAATTACACAGTTAGTTTTCTGGCATGACCAGTTCTCAGTCTAAGACTGACAGTGTAGAAAGTCCCGCTCTCGACAGAAAAATACTCCTATTGTTTCTGACATGAATTACTTGCCAGAAGTCAAGGACAAAGTTCAGACCTGTCTTCAGGTGAGTCAAGTTGCTTACCACATGCTACCATTTACGGTTGAATTTAACTCCACCATTTTTCATTGGTGGTCTATTTGTGCTATCTAATCTTTATGACTTATTTGGAATGGATTTTTAGCATTAAAATTCTAGTTATCTTCACTCTTAGTCTATTAGCTTCATCTCTTTGCTTTTATTTTTAGCAATTGCTTTAGGTATTGCAATAATATGTTTAATTATTGCAGTCTAGCTTTGACTATTATACATTTGCATGTATAGCATAAGAACTTGCTATTGATATATTCCCATGTTATCCCTCTCCGTCTTTACTAGATTTCACATAACTGATATCTAAACATAGTAAATATTGGTACACTCTTATAATCTTTGTTCTCGATATTTATTATCCTTTAGAAGTATGACACAATGGGGAAAATAGGTTTACTCATATCTATAATTTCTGTTGATATGCATTGCTTTTTACTTACAAATTTCTATCTGATACCATTTTTCTTTCATCTTGAGAATATCATTTAAACTTTCTTGAAAGGTTACATCCTGTACCCTTTTGGGTCAACTTTTACAGTAGGAAAAATATGATAGTATCTCTCAATTGTTTTTGGTGTAAAAACACACAAAAGTGTATAACATTTTTTTAAGTATGAAAAACTTTCTTAAGAGCAGTAAAGTTAAAGAAACAAATACCCCATAAGACATGAATAAAGTAGCAAAGATGTCTATCACCATCCCATTATCATTTTCTTCTTGTTCACTAATATATGCCCTCTCTCCCTGTGATTCATATTTAAGAAGAAATTAAAAATAATGGGGAGAAGGAGACTGCAGGAAAAAAAATAGAGCTGTCTACATGAGAAAAAGCCAAGAGACAGAAGAGTTGGCAAAGAAAAAAGGAAAGAGAGTAACAAAGCAGTGAAGAAAGAAAAGTGAAGTGGAAATAATGGTAATTGATGGGAATGACACCCTCTGAATGCTGATGTATGAGACACTACATACCACAAGGAATTAAAATCTTGAAAAAAAAGAAAAATATAGACTTTTTAAGAGTTTTTTAAAATTTGTGCTTATGTAATAATTTTGTCCACCAGGTTTTACTGTTAAGAGAGATTTTAGTAACGTCGCTGAGCACCCCAGACTCTGCGTCACTGGTGCATAAGAAATAGAGTGCTGCTATTGTTAGGTCATGCCTCAGTGTCATCTAAGTACATACAAGATGATTTCTTATGCAAATAAAACCTAAATGAATCCCTTCTGATTTAAAGGCAGGAGACTGGGTGACTCAGAGCTATCACATCCACCTAGGCAGGCAGCGAGGAAACATAAAGCAGCATGAACTCCTAAGAGTGTGTTATGAAAGAGAGCAGCCTGATGGTGAATTGGGTGATCTGGATGCTGTTCAAGGTGGAACTCTTCTCCAAATGTAATTGTAGCTGCTATGTTGCATAAGCCTGTCATTAATTTATCTTTTCCATCAAGATCCAAATCACACATAATATAATTGCCTTTGCAAGTAGACGATCCATCATAACTAATGATGCAAAAATGAACCGGATGGCCAAAAGTCTCATGCACTTATCATTTACAGAATAAAGGGGAAGAACCTCTCACTTTTTACAAGATATAATAAGTATCTAATAGGTAGAAATGTTCTTAGTTCCTAAAATATTTGGGTTTTAATCAGTATGCTCTGGATGTCTAGTTTTATGAATGAATTGAATGTCAGCAATGTATACTAATTCAGAACATATTTTCCTACAGGAGAGTGTTAAAAAGTGGTGATTATGTTTCCAGGCCAGTCCACAGATCCTTCATTCCTTTAGTGCGAATATGTTTGGGAACCCCTTTTGTGCGCCACAAAATATTTTATGTTCTAGGAATACAGCAATGAGCATCAGGGATGACTTGTTGCATGCACAGAACAATAAATGAACAACAAAAAAACAAATACACAGCATGGCTTTAATTGCAATGAAAAAAGTAATGATGAATAAGGACACAAACTGACAGGATACACAGTTTAAGATGGGCATCCCAGTGTATGTTAGGTGAGACACTGAACAGACACTAACATGAGGTTTAAGATTTTTAGTAGTATTTGATGCCGCTGAAGTGAAAGAAAAAGAAGTGGTAGTGGAAGAGTTCAAACCAAGGTGCAGGCCAGAGTGCAGCTTCACACACTCCATTGGGGTAGCCTGTGTCAGTATTTCTCACCAGAACATCCTCATGGGTTCGTAATCACTAGGCCTTTCTATCCCTGCCTTAGTCAATGAATGAACTACCACAGGATGAACTACCGTAGAATGAACTACCACAGGAAGAGAATACCCCTGTGCGGGCCATTTATGCAAAAGAGGAAAACCCTACGAGAGCCGAAAAACAGATATCATCTTCTGATTGTATGTCTGCAGCTCAGCAACATGTTCTTCTTTGCCACGGGGTCTGGGCGGCTCATCTTCATTTCTGCTACAGTCCAATAACCAGGGAGGGTTTTCTGTGCATAGAAAACTGAGTGAAATACAAAACTGAATTTTGCTAAAATAGAAAAATGTATATATAGGTAGAGGAAATAGCAATTGTGAAATCCCTGTGACAAGATCATGGTTGATGTTTAAGGAAAAATAACAAGCCAGAGTGGCTTGAGTAAAGCAAAACAGAAGAATAAGTACAGGAAATGCATTGGATTTGGAAGGACCAAGGATTCCAAATATTAATCAAATGTGATGAGAGGGATTTAAGCGAGGGATTGACCTGACTTACATTTTAAAAATACCACTGTGGCTGAGTTAAGTGGAGAAAATTCGGAAAGAATGCAGAAAGATAAGGTTGAAAACTATTACAATAATGCATCAAGAGATACTAAAGTCATCGAGCAGAGTGGTAGCTGTGGCAGTGGTGAGAACTGATCAGGATCAATTATATTTTAGACTTCAAGCCACCAGAATGTGGAAATACAATGGTGAAAGTATATGGCAGGTAGACAGAGGTTCATCAAAGACAACCCTGGAGATTTCTGGCCGGGAATGCTTGATGAACAGAGACAGATACTCTATCTGTAATGGCCAACATAGGTAATGAATAGTTTCAGGTATCAGTTGGGAATTAGAGTCCTACTTGGCACATTAAGTTTGAGCACAAATGTTGATCAAACTAGTAAACAGTCAATTAAGATTTCAAGTCGTAACTAAACACATAAATTTATGCATTATCAATATACACATGGTATTTAAAGCCATGAGACAAGACTAGAAGATAATACTCAGAGTGAATTTTAATAATAGAAGAACATAATGGCTTGAACCTATTGCTTTCTAGCAGTCAAGATCAACTTAGTTATAATACAGTAACAATACTGATTCTACATTTACCCTACATGTTCAGAATGTGCTAACTGTGGTATATTTTCACTTTATCTTTACTCCATGGGCTGAGGATTTAGTTCAAATGGTAGAGCATTTGCCTAGCAAGCGCAAGGGCCTGAGTTCGATCCTCAGCACCACAAAAAAAAAAGTCAGATCTTTACTCCATGATCCCAGTTAAAGAGGATCCACTCATGTGAAACTTCATAGGCCACAAAGGCTGAAAGGATACATGATGTAACATACAAAGACTCTTTCTTTTTTTAGTACATCTTTGCAGTACATAATGCTTATTTTCCTTGTAAGGAGTTGGTCCATGTACACATCTCAATTCTTTTTTTCATCCCTTTTATCTTGCCTCCTTCCTGCCTCCATCTCTCAATTCCCTAGATTTGAGAACGCTCTATCGCCCTACTTCGGATGATCTATCTTTTATTTGGTTCTTTATCTATAATTTGGGTTTCTCATATAAAGAGAAACCATGTGTGTCTGATTTATCAAGTAATATTTCAGTTAACATTATGGTCTCAAGGTGCTTCCATTTTCCAACAAATGACTCATGCAAACACTTAATGCTTCTACCTGTGAGAGTTTGCTTGCATTCATTTCAATAGCACGAAACAAGTCCTCTGACTATCCAATTACAAGTGGGCAGGAAAATGCCATCTTTCCTTGCGACTAAAGAGAAGAAAGTCAGTGAATGGCCATAATGACTTCACAGGTATTTCAAATCTTTGAAGTCAATAAAGACGACCCTGCAAAGTACACTGAGTAGAAATGGCTAAATGTGTTGGAAGAAAAGAACAAGTAGGGCAAATATTTTAAACAATGGAAAGAAGATCTACTTTAGCATAATTCAAGTCTGTGAAGCTACAGCTTTTTCTGTAAGAACATATGGAAAAAATAAGAGAGACATCAGGGAAAGGGCTCTCATGAGTCTGGGGAGCAATGACAAGGACAGGAGTACAAAAAAAGGGACAGAGCCTAGGGAGACACTAGATATACCAGCTAAACTATGAACTGGTACAGCACTTCCTAATGAGCAAAAGCACTTCATGGCAGAGGCAGGTGGATGTGTTTGACCCTAAGCTGTTCCTATGCCCACCTTTTCACAGCTGTTTGGAGTAGGTGTGGATACCACACAAAAACCTGTAGGTCACACAGGCTGGATGGCTTCCATGAGTTGGCATAGCATAGAAACTAATAGCTGGCCAATTCGATTATTTAACTAGAAGATTTGAGCTTGAACGATGCGAAGAACATGGAAATTAGAAGTTAGCGAAGTTAGGAAATAGGAAGACACTCAGGAGCAGGATGGACCTGAGATGAACTGTTATGAGGAAATATAAGCTATTTTAAAACTACCTTTAATTATAGAAAAGACATAATATTAAAAGAAGGTTTCAAATTGGTAAAAAGGAAATCTGTGCAAATGCACAGAAGACTGCTGAATAGAGATGAAGGTAAAGCAAAAGTGGGGCCCTTTTGTATGTAGCTCACAGTAGGAAGGCTGGCTCCATGAACATCTGTTCTTTGTTCATCTTATGGATTTTCTGTTTCCATGAACTTTGCTGTCCCAACGGGGTGGATATAATATACCTCAAATAACTTTAGGTAATTTGTGCTTTTCGAATTCAAGAAGGTCATCAAAACAGAAGGCTAGGGAAAGGAGTGGTGAAAATTTTCCACTGGCACTGTGGGGTCATTATACAAAGGCAGGAATGGCGGAATTTGTTCAGCTACTGTTTTTCTATCCCACACTGTTAGTTTAATGTGCACCCCTTCTTTTGCAATTTTAATTACAAGTTCATGTAAGCACTGTAAGGGTGACATCTGATCACTATTTTGGTGTGGGATTGAGGACAAGTTATGCATTATATCACTGCTGAAGTTAAATCTTGTTAGACTCCTGTGTCCATCACAAATTGGGTGGTTTGGGTGCGATGAGTGTCCATCCTAAATTGGGTGTAGATCCTGACATTTGAGTTCTACCTTCAATCACTCTATAGTATGTGCCTACCTCTTTATCTGAAAAATGGGGATAATTAATACATTTATCTTTAAGATTGATTGTGAGATTTAAGAGCTGCCACATGGTATTTAGTGGGGATTTGGTTTATGTTAGCTTTGATATTAATAACTAGAAAGCATTTAGTTCTTTACATTGCTTTCAACACTTCTAAGAGGGAAAAGGTTGGAGAATGATGGATGGAGGATTCCGATTCTACAGGGAGTCAAGCAAAGCTAGCAATACGGAGGGATATTCTCATCTCTCAGGAAAAAGCATGTAGAGGAATTCTGAGTATTTAGAAAGTAAAGAGAAAGCATTTATCGTGTAAGAGAACTTCCTATGACATTTTAAACTACTCATCCAAGAAAGTTTTTTTCCTGATACCTTAATTACTCAAACTAAAGTCTGTAAAATGATTTTTAAAATTAACTTTTAGCCTTTTCTCAATATCAGAGATAATGCATAAAACAAAAAACAATTTACTCAGTACTTATGTAATTGATTTCCATTTGAAGAGGTTAGAAGTAATTAATTGAAGAATATAGAATATTCAAAATATTTTAGTCATAATATTTTAAATATGTATAATGGAAATAAGTAAACATTATGGAAGAGCTTATTCTTGACAATGGCACACCACATTAATTATTCAAGAACTTATTGAGACTGTACTTTTAAACTCTGCTAATAACTACATTCTACTGTATAAGAGTAAATTGTTACATTAAATATGAGATTTCCCTTCAGTGCCATGACACTTAGGAATTCTAGTTGCATTCACATGTCCATTTGAAGAAACCAGTCAATATACAAACAGTCCACAAGTTTGACCACCTCAAAAGAAAAGTAGGTAACAATCCTGAGGCAGTTAAAAAGTTTACAGTATGTTGTGAAAAAAATTCTTTTCTTAATGAAAAAAAAGTTTTAAACATAAATTCTAGAGATATTTTGAATAGTAGACATATTTTTGGAATGAATTTTTAAGGAATGTCAGCTTTGAAGGAAATGATGTCTACTTAAATGAAGAAATTCTAACATATTTGTTGAAGAGTCATTATTTTTCTACATTCACAGTTCATCACGGACTGGCAGTACTTTGTTACTTGTTCACTTTGTCTTATCATGCCAGCCATGACTTTGTGAGTTACTCTGCTCATATATTTTTGTAATCCAGAAGTGTGAGGGTGAGGAAGCCTGGTAAATTGAAATTGGAGTATGACGGGGAATTAGGAAGTAATATTAATGTTGTTTCATTCTTCTGACATCTACCATCTGCCTGGCTTTGGATATGACTCTGCTGTTATTTTTGTTGTTGTTAATTGACGTGTAGTGTTTGTATGTATCTATGAGGTAAAATGTGATGTTCTGATGCATGTCTATCTTGGGCAATGATCAGCTCGAGTCATTCTTTCACTTGCTTGCCAATGATTAGGAATGAATTGGCGTACAGTATTTCCACTAATAGAGCTGTCGACTCCTTTGAGATTAAGCTATTTCGTTCTGGCTCTTCTAGTTTCGCAAAAATTTAATGAGATGGCACAACCTGTGCAATAAAGTTAGTGTTTCAATTACTTGAATTACTTTCATTGCCCAATATGAATAAGAAAATGCCAAACAATAACCTAAATGTGGACTTCACCAATGTGGTCTGATTATTTCCAGGTGTCTTGTTCGGACAGGCTTTCACTTTCTTCTCTATTCTTCTGCTTCTCCCTCCTCCTCTCTTTCTGCTGTTACATCCTCTATTTCAACCTTTTTATCTTTTTCTTCCCCCATTCTTTATTCAAGATTGAATTGCATGGCACAACTAGTTGTGAGGGAAACTGAGAAAATAAATGCTTTCCAACAAACAAAATTAGGATTCTGTTGAAAGAATAAAGAAAATGGATAACTAGCAAAACACTGAGTATGCTGCACAGGGTATGGTCACTATACTTTAATTATTCTTACTTGTCTCTCTCCCAAATCAAAAGCCACAACTTAGTGCCTATTTTAATGCCTAAAACACAGTAAGGGTTCAGGAAATCTAGGCAGAATCGTAATGTAAATTCTAACCATTTCATATCATTCACTTGCAAAATTAACTTTGAATCTTAAGAAAATAAAAGAAAATCCAAATAAAACATTAAAATTCTGTCTGTGTGTGTAAAAATATTTGTTGATTTGCTCTACCTTGCTTGATAAATGTTATTTAACTTCATGAAGAAACTATAAAATGTATCCAAACTATTCAAAAAAGCTAAAATATAATTTCATAGAATAGCTATATTATCCTGAAAAATCTACTGAAGAGCAACTGCAACATCTTGGTTGTCTTACATGTTTTATATGTTTTTGACCTATTGTTCTGGTTTTCAATCTGTGTATATGATCATTAACTTTATAAGATCTTATAAATAAATGAATCTAATGCTGGAAAAATAAAACAGAAATGGGGGCAGGAAGGAAATTGAAATGTATTGTGTCCATGTACCAATTCCCTACAGTAAATGTAATCATTATGTACTGCAATGTATTAATAAAAGTAAAAAAAAATTTAAAAGTATGAGCAAGAGTAAGAATACCAATTGTGAGGATCAGCAATATTTGGAAATAAGGATATTTGTACAAATATACTTTTTCAGATATGCATCTTTTGGTTATATTACACCACCTATATAGGTAAGATTGTACATTACACATTACAGATTCATGATAAATCATTTCATTAGGATCGTGGTGTGTGAGGAGCTAGGAAAACAAAACTAAATAGTAACATATTATACCAAGTGTCTAATAATCCCAACCTCGGGCTGTTTGACAGCCCATGATTTTTTCTAATTATGCCTACAGTTAGTAAGACATTTTTTTATTTCCAATATGTCATATCTCTGGGAAAGTCACAAAGTTGGGAGGGACCTACCGGGAGCAACAGCCCCTGCCCAGCCATTGGAGATGAGAGACCGGTAAGTGATGGTGAATTCCATGAAGTGCTTGACACATAGTAAACAACAAAATTATCTTCCATTTCTTAGCCATTAATAGCTACCAAATGAGGAAATGTTGATATTTTACTCCATCTGAACATGCCTTCCAACCAACAGGATTTTAAAAACAACTAATTAAAGCACAAGTGATGGTGCTGAATGTTTTCTCTATGTATTTTTGTGTAGTAATTAATGGCAACAAAATGTTCTGATTTTACTCAACTGTAGCTATGTTTGAAAATTAGAAGAAAATTCAATTAGATAATGTTCCTATTAGAGTCATATTAAGTGAGGATTTTAAAATAAAGTAGTTTTCCAACACATTAGGATATAAATAATTCAGATGAAAGTTAGAGTTTTTTCAAGGGTATGTTAAGCCTGACAGTCTACCTACTGAACAATAACAGATATCTCCAAATGACGTCTTCAGTATTCATGTTGATGTGGCCTGAGAGTACCTGCTAAGCAAGGCGTGTCACACCGTCTTTAGATCTGGCTTTTTTGGAGGGAGTGGTGCTGGGGCTTGAACCTGAGACTCTGTTGCTAGGTAAGTGCTCTACCACTTGAGCTAAATCCCCAACCCCTAGATCTGGCTTCTTCAACAATGCAGGAAAGACAGGGAAATACTTGGATAGAAGTAGACTGGCATAAGCAAATTCCATCTACCCTACTCAGCAAAGTCCAATGTCAAAATCTAGCACAGTATGTGGAGTTATCAAGTGGACTGAGTCCCCCCAGCAGGCGGCAGGGGACAGTGGGCATAGCAAAGAAACAGATGATACTTTGATAAACACATCCGGAAAAGGTCCTGATCACCTGGCTATGATTCCATTTATTTGCAAGTTTACCTTGGACCTACCCGTAGTCATAATTATGATGAAAGCCACAAGAGTGAGAACTTGTGAAAAGAAGCATAAATTAAGCATAATTGGATTATTTGAGGCACCAGGTATAAACTCCTCTGAACCCAGGAAGAAATGCAACAGATGTGTCTACTTAAAAGCAATAGAACAGTCAAACACATCCTGTACTTTTTCATGCCAAATCAGACAAACGGCATTTTATTCTTGGTCAAGACATCTTCCTGGATGACTTCTCCCTTCTCAACATCTGAACTCAGTGAAATCTGTCTTTCATTGTAGTTTACTGACCAATATTTCCAATGACCTGGTAATTCTCATCCAATTGCTTATTTTGGACTTCACTCTGAAGTGTGTATCATTACAGAACAATCCCACTTTTTAAAAATCTCACCTTTCCTCCTTTCCTTTTTCTTTCTCACTCTTTAACTCTGGAGAAGGGCAGGAATTAGGAGAACTGCAAGATGAATAAGTTTAAGAAATCCACCTCAATCCGAGGGACAATCAAAGCTCTGCAAATACATGAAAGCCAGAGTCTGAGAATTACCTAACCAAATCACTGAATTCGGTGGACTGAAACAATTCTAGAAAACGAAAAACAATCATAATGCATTTTAACTATTCAAGAATGAAATAGAGAGGCATCTGCTGGACTGAGAAAACAGCTTTTTTCTAGAAAGCTTTAAGTGTCAGTGAGGAAAAAAAAGTCGCTCTGCTTTTAAACAATGCAGTGTCATGTCTCGATGTGAATGTGCACACTAAGGACAGCCAACACTCCCTCTGTCTTCAGCCCCCATCTCTCTCCAGAAATGTTTCCAGTTTCTGCTGATTGAGTATCTTCTGTTAGTAACTATTTGCAGGCACTTTAGTCTGGCATATTCAAAACCAAATACTTCTCTGTAAGCATATTTGTATTCTCACTTAGGCATAAGAACATTGTAATTCATCAAGCTAGTATGTTACCATCTCGTATAGCCCTGAGTCCTATTTCTCCTTGTGCCAAACACTCAAGTACATTTTTTCTGCCTTCTGAGCACATTGCACTTCTAACCCTCATCCTTCCACATTTCCAACTCTTGACTAAATTTTAACTATCAAAATCTTTGGCTTGGAATTTTGAAATATGAGCTTATTTTACTCTTTTTCTCTAATCTCATCATATTTTAATTTGTCTTCCGAATTACTTCCAGCTCCTTTTTCATATTGCATTTTCCTTCACTTATGCATACTGAACTTGCCCTGGCTGGAATGATTTCTTCAACTTAAGAACTCTTATAACCCTTCAGGAATCTTCATTAGTTTCTCTGTCCTAAGCAGGATAAGTCCTTCTCGATCACATCACTTTGCATGAACAGCTATTATAAAGTAAATCTCTCTGAATCATGGTTCTGTGTTTTTTTGGGGGATGTTGGGGGTCAACCTCAGGGCCTTGTTCTTGCTAGGGGTTGTGTGTTATTACTAGTCCTCAAAATCATGAGCATTTTTGGGGTTGTTTTCTTGTCCCAGTGCCTGGCTGCTGGATTAATGATTCCTAAGGATGGGCCACCATATACAGTGTTAGCCATTCCTGTACCTGTTTTTGCCCATGATTGCTGGGGATTCAAACTAGCATTAATACTAGAAACTGGAGGCCAAGCTGAGCCTTTATAATTGATCAGTTACTTCTTATTAGGAGTAAGTAGTTGGGGAAGATGAAGGAGGCTAGGACTGGAAACCCGATTAATATTAATAGCTTCTGGAATTCAGCAAAACTGAAGGCCATTCATTCATTTCAGTTTTGGTTTTCTTCTTCCAAGAGCTTATCCTTTGGATACTTAAAGCTAAAGTTATTTGTTTAACGGAATTATGAAATTATTGTAATTTACTTTCGTTCATTTGACTGCTCCAAAATGCTTGCAGTTTGTTAATAGAAACCATTTGCATTATAACCTTGTTGCTCTGCTTTAATCATTATTCATTTCTTCAGAATATTAAGGGAGAAAGCACTAACATGAAGGCTAAATAAAATTAAATGGCCAGCTTCAACTATGTATCTGTCCACAGCTATACCTAGGAATTGAATGACAACTACAGCGAGAGAAATTAACTATGAAACGCAATGATTCTTCTTATTATACCAACACAGGTGTAATTGATTTTAATGGCAACGCTTACTGCTTTCATTTGCAATATCTACATTAGAAAAACGTGTTTATTTTTGCTGGAGCTGGAATCTAAGAATGATGTATTATATTTGGAGAAAGAGAAGGAGAAAGGGGGTGGGGTGATTATCTATCTATTTATTTATATTTATGCATTTTATAAATATAAATAGAAGTTTTAGTTAATATATGAATTCCTGATTAAACATTAACTGTAAATTAGGCAATGTGTGTATCTATAATTCCTAATATGTAATTAGATTATAATATATGATTTTTTGTCAGAATTTTGAGATTACTTTTGCTTTTGTTCTGTTTTGGTAAAGATTCTATATATATTTGTGATTTGAAAACGACAAGCAAAAGAGAAATTCCTATTTTAAAATAATTTCAACTTACTTTTTTTTTGGTGCTGGGGTTCAACTTACTTTTTAATTGAAAGATTGAAATTGTATATATTTTCTGTGTACAACACAGTATTTTGAAGCATGCATTGTGTAATGACTCAATCTAGCTAATCAACATATACATTACTTCACAAAGTTATCAACTTGTGGAGAGAATACAATTTCCACTCTCTCGGCATTATCAAGAATACAATATTTTGTTAACTATCATCCCCATGTTTTACAATAGATTTCTTAAAATTACTCATCTTATCTAACTGAAATTTCACATCCTTCAATCAGTATTGCCCCAAACCATCTCTTCAACCATCCCAGCTCCTGGTAACCACCCTCCACTCCACTACTAGGCTAATGTCCTAAGGGACAAGATATGTCCAAATGGTATATGAGGTCAGTGCCAGTTGATAAATGGAGGGAAATGTATAGTATTGTACTCTAGTTTGCATCTAATACTGTTTCAAATTCAATAGCAATTGTAAAGCCATAGATTTAGGGTTTGGTAACAATTGTTCCCAAACAGATTATTAACACCTCTACACTCAATAACAAGTGATTCCACTTCTACAGATAAGCCAGTCAGTAACAATTCTGTCTGCATGTCTCCCAAAATACCCAACACAGTGGAGAGAAATATAAATATGATAGATCTCTTTGTTAAAATGAGGTAGATGTGTGTGGGGGTGGGTGTGTGTGTGTGTGTGTGTGTGTGTGTGTGTGCACACCATTCCGGCAAGTACTGTAACACCTCATCAATGTGTGCACTAAACAGAGCAAACTCTTATTCAATATCCCTGCTCTAAAATACATTAAATGTATTGTCTTTGAGTAGAGAATATATCAGATATTAAGTTGTGATATTAATCATACAGTTGATCTTAGCCAAAAGGCTGTAAAGCAATTATTCTGTAATAATTTTATGAATATGTAAGCTGCTTCTCTCTTGAGTATTGCAGTTTTCTCTTCTGCCCACTTTCTGAAAGTCTTCTTTCTTACTTGTTTAAAATATGTAACTTTTACTCTTACCATTACTGAGAACCTTTCTTACTACTACTGCTCATTTAAAGCTTTGTGTAGAGAAACATGGACAACACAGACGTTTGATTTCAAAGCAATCAGTTATGTTTAATGTTAATTTTTGCCTTAAAATTTTGTTTTAGAAAGTGTTTTAGATTTCTCAAGTGAATGAAGCCATGAATGAGATTTTGTGTGGTATTTATATACCATGAAGTACAAATATGCCATAAAGAAGGATAAACTTGAGTCATCTTGTAGAAAAATGGAGGTGCCTTGAGAACACGATGTTAAATGGAATAAGTCAGACACAGGAGTTTAAATATCAGATAGTTTCTCTTGCATGAGAAACCCAAAATATAACCAAAGAGAAAAATAAAAGACACATAGGAAATAGGGAGATGAATCTTTTTCAAAAGGGAAGGAGACCAAGAGATTGAAAGAGGAGAAGGAGATGAAAAAATAATTAAAATTTTCTGGTCCAAGTCATCACTACCAAGTAGAGCCAACAATACCTGTGCCACTGAGAAAAGTTTTGGAGACATGAAGGGGTAAAAACCACTTTCCTAACGGGAAACCCATTACATACAAATTCCTGGTTTATATTGGATTCTGCTTTAGAACTGTGTAGACTTGCTCCTATGATTAAAGATACAAAATTAAAGTTATCACAGTAATTAACGCCATTGCTATTGCTAATGTACTAGTGTAAGAAGGGTGTTATACAGGTTATAATCAGTTGTACTTTCTCATATGGCAATACTGTAATTATCTGGAGCACTAATCATTAACAGAGGCCAGGGTCTTGAGACAGACACAGAAACCAAGAACCACATACACCTAGAAGACACTGAAGGAACAGATTTTTCCTTGGAAAACATTGATATTTGTCTTCAAGTAACTTCCCATAAACAAAATATAAAAATCAACACTGAAAGTAAAAGAGGGGAAAATACATATAGGTTCAAAAAAAAAAAAAAAAAAGGACAAGACACAGAAGTAAAATGCAACCCCAGACTCGCAGCCCACCAAAACAAATCCAGAGGACAATGAAACAGAGGAAATTAGAAAACACTCAACCAAACTTTCAGAAATGATAGCAGCAGAACTTAAAAAACAGATGGACGAGGCTATAGAGAACATCAGATTAGAAATAATTGCCCAAGTTAAGAAAGAGATGACCAAAATAAATCTACACCAAGTCATATAATAATCAAGATTCCAGGAACACAACAAAAGAACAGAATATTGAAAATTGTTAGAGAAAAGAAACAAATCACCTATAAAGGCAAACCCATCAGAATCACAGCAGACTTCTCAGCACAAACCCTTAAGTCAAGGAAAGCCTGGAGCAAAATATTTCAGGCCTTAAAAGGAAACAATCTCCAACCCAGATTGATGTACCCAGCCAAACTATCTTTCAAATTCAATAATGAAATGAAATACTTCCACGATGAAGAACAACTGAAGAAATTCATGACCACCAAACCATTTCTACATGATATTTTGAAGGATATCCTAGAAAAGTAAAAAGGAAACTATAAGTACAAGGACACTAATAAGAAGAATCCACCAGGCAAGACAAGCAGATAAACAGAGGAGATACTCGGAACCAACTACAAAATGGATTATGACAAAGATAAGTCAATACATAACAGTTATAACCATCAATGTAAATGGTCTGAACTTAGCAATCAAAAGAAACAGACTGGCAGAATGGATCAAGAAACAAGGCCAATCAGCATGCTGCATACAAGAGACACATGTAACTCAAAAGGAAATCCATAGACTGAAAATCAAAGGATGGAAAACAATACTTCATGCAACAGGAACCCAGAAAAAAGCAGGGGTAGCTATCCTAATCTCAGACAAAGTGAACTTCAAACCAAGACTGATTAAGAGGGACAAAGAAGGTCATTACATACTTCTTCAGGGAAAATTCCAAGAGGAAGTAATAACAATCATTAATATCTATGCACCGAATATCAGTACACTTAACTACATAAAACAAATACTAAGGAACATGAAAGATCCAATAAACACTAACGCATTTATAATGGAAGACTTCAATACACCACTTTCACAAACAGATAGATCAAGTAAACAAAAAATTAACAGAGAAATATCAGAACTGAATCAAATCTGTGAACAAATGGATTTAACAGATGTCTACAGAGTGTTCCACCCCACAACAGCAAAATACACATTCTTTTCAGCTGCACATGGGACATTCTCCAAAATAGGCCACATACTAGCTTATAAAGCATGCTTAAGTAAATGTAAGGGAATTGACATTATCCCATGCATACTATCAGACCATAGTGCAGTGAAACTGGAAAGCAGTGCTTACAGAAAAAAAAAAAAAACCCAAAAAACCCACATAAATACATGAAAACTAAATAACATGCTCCTGAACAATAGCTGGGTCACAAAAGAAATTAAAGAAGAAATTAAGCAATTTATACAGTTAAATGATAATGCTGATACAGCATACTGGATCCCATGGGATTCAGTGAAAGCAGTGTTTAGAGAGAGATTCATTGTGTTGAACTCCCGCATCAAGAAAACAGAACGAGCTCAAATTAACAACCTAATGTTGAACCTCAAACATCTAGAAAAAGAACAAACCAAATCCAAAGCTCATACAAGAGAGGAAATTTGATTGGAGGTGAAATTAATGCAATTGAAACTAAGAAAACAATACAAAGAATCAACAAATCAAAGAGTTTGTTCTTTGAAAGATTAAATAAAATAGACAAACCCCTAGCCAATCTTATCAAAAGAAAAAAGGAAATAAAAGACTCAAATTCATGCCATAAAAAATGAAAGGGGTGAAGTTACAGCTGATCCTATGGAAATCTAAATAATCATCAGCGCCTACTTCAAGGACTTATACTCAAACAAAATGGAAAACACTGAAGAAATGGACAGATTCTTAGAAATGTACGAATTACCAAAACTGAATCAAGAAGAAATAAAAGTACTAAATAATCCAATATCAGCCACTGAAATTGAAGAGGTAATTAAAAACCTACCAGCAAGAAAAGCCCAGGTCTCAATGGATTCACAGCTGAATTCTACAAGAAATTCAGAGATGATCTAATACCATTATTCATCAAACTCTTTAATGAAATTGAAGGGGAAGCAGTACTTCCAAAATCATTCCTGGAAGCAAGCATTACCCTGATACTAAAACCAGAAAAGAATCAACCAAAAAAGAGAACTACAGGCCAAATTCCCTAATGAACATAGATGTAAAAATTTTCAACCAGATACTGGCAAATAGAATGCAATGAATTATTAAGAAGATTATATACTACAACCAAGTAGGATTCATCCCAGGGATGCAGGAATGGTTCAACATATGCAAATCAATACTTGTAATATACCATATCAACAGAGTCAAAGACGAAATTCACATGATCATCTCAATAGATGCAGAAAAAGCATTTGATAAAATCCAACACTTATTCGTGATAAAAACTCTACAAAAATTAGGAATAGATAGTCTATATCTAAATCTAATAAAAGCCATCTATGACAAACCAATAGCCAACATAACACTAAACAGTCAGGCTGTTTACTGAAAGCTTTCACACTAAAATCTGGAACAAGACAAGGATGTCCACTATTACCTCTATTGTTCAATATAGTTCTAGAAACATTAGCCAGACCAATCAGGCAAGAGAAAGAAATAAAAGGAATAAAGATAGGAAAGGAAGAATTTAAAGTATCATTATTTGCGAATGACTTGAAACACTACATAGAAGACCCCAAGAAATAAGAGAAGATATACCTTTTGCAATCACATCAAAAAAAAAAAATGAAATACTTAGGAATTTATCTAACAAAGTAAAAGATCTTTTCAGTGAAAACTACAGTTCTCTAAAAAAATAAATTTAAAGGGATATCAGACAATGAAAAAATATCCCATGTTCCTGCATAGGAAGAATCAACATAGTGAAAATGATCATACTTCCTAAATTACTATACAGATTTAATGCAATTCCAATCAAAATACCAATAACATATTTCACAGAATTAGAGAAAACAATCATGAAATTTATCTGGAACCAGAAGAGACCAAGAAGAGCAAAAACAATCCTGAGCAACAGGGACAAGGCAGGGGGCGTCACAATCCCCAACCTGAAATTATACTATAAAGCTTTTGAGATTAAAAACAGCATGGTACTAGCATGAGGACAGATCTGAGAACCAATAGAACAGGTTAGAAGATGCAGAAACAACTCCAAACACACTTAAATAACTCATCTTCAACAAAGGAGCCAAACACCCTCACTGGAAGAAAGATAGTCTCTTTAACGAATTGTGCTGGAAAAATTGGCTTGCCACATGCCAAAAACTAAAACTAGATACATGTCTCTCACCATGTACTAAGCTAAATCAAAGTGGATCAAAGATCTAAACATTAAAACAGAAACAACTCTCGAAGACATAGGGATAAGAAAAAAATTTATGAACAGAACCCAGACTGAATGGGATATAATACAAGAATCAATGCTTGGGACCACATCCTTTTAAAAGGCTTTTGCAGAGCAAAAGAAATCACCAATAGAGTGGGGCAAAAACCCACTCTATGCACAACCATAGAGTGGGAAAAAATTTTTGCCAGCTGTCTCTCAGACAAAGGTTTAACATCTAGAATTTATAAAGAACACACACAAAAAAAATCAACCCCCCCAAATTTAAAGACCCTATCCAAAAATGGGCATCTGAAATGAATAAACATTTCAGATGAAGAAATAAAAAATAGCAAATAAAAATAAATAAATAAATAAAAATAGCAAATAAATATATGAAAAAGTGTTCAATATCGTTGTTCATTGAAGAGACACAAATCAAAACAACACTAAGATTCCATCTCCCTCCAGAAAGAACAGCTATTTCAAGAAATCGATCAATAACAAATTCTGGCAGGGCTGCAGGGAAAAGGAACCCTTCTCCACCGTTGGTGGGAATGTAGATTGGTCCAACCACTGTGGGAATCAGTGTGGAGATTTCTCAGAATACTTCGACTAGAGGTTCCATTTGACCCAGCTATTCCTCTGCTTGGTATCTTCCCAGAAGAATTAAAATAATCATGCCACAGTGATATATGCACAACCATGTTCCTAGCAACACTATTTGTAATTGCTAAGTCTTGGAAACAACCTAAATGCCCAACAATCAATAAGTGGCTCAAGAAGATGTGGTTTTTCTAAATAAGGGAGTACTACTCTGCCATGAAAAAGGATAAACTAGAGATATTTGTAGGTAAATGGATGCATCTTGAGAGCATACTTTTAAGTGAAATAAATCAGACATTCATGAGTACACAGCAAAGTGTTTCTCTGATACGAGAAACCATAAGTGTCAATAAAGACAAAGAGGTGTAATATATTATGCAAAAAATGATAGTACTCAAAAGAGAGGAGAACTAGATAGGGAGAAGGGGAAAGAAGGAAGGGAAAAAGAAAAGCAAGGAGAAACGGAAAAATGTTAAAATGTAAATAAACCTACAGTAAATAGGGAAGGTGGGGGAATGGAAGGAAGAGTGGGGGAAGAGGGGAGAACTAAGATGTATCATGTACAGGTACAAATTAACTATGATGAATGTGATCACTATGTATACAGTGTACCAATACATGTTCCTGGTAAATAAAATTTTTAAAAAATGGTGAATGATCCTAGCATGTCCAAGAGGAGCTGAATCTTGAATGAGGATGGCATATATCAAAAATATAAAAGATAAAGGGTTGCCTGGGGGAAGATGTGGTAATTAAGAAAGAGCAATATGTACTCCAATCAGAGCTGCCTGGGGGCAGATGTAGTAATTAAGAAAGAGCAATATGTGCTTAAAGAAACATATCCATCGAAGTTTCTTCTGCAGATAAGAATTAAATGAGGATTAGTTTTTAAGGGAGATTAATTGGAGCAGGTGACCAATTGGGTTCTTAATAATTGTAATACATGAACCTCTTTGTATTCTTCCCTCTGAGTGATTTTGACATGACATTACTATTCTCTGGGATCAAAAAGTACTCATTATGATGTTTTAGAATACATCTTATGGTCGTGGAATTTAAAAAGTTTACATCTGGAAGATGGTAAAGTTACCAGAAGCAGGTATTTTTTAAAAGATGGGTTACTTATTGTTCCAATATCTCTAACATTTAAAAAAGTGTAGTTATCTTATATGCAGGCTCAAACAAGATATTTTAACATATAGTTATTTCATATGTGGATTGGCCACATCTGTGAAAATGTAGTCAGGCAAGTCAGAATCTTTTGGGGCTCTTTATTAAAATCCTGTTCATATTGATGAATGGCTCTTTCTCTCCATGGGACAGTCTACAGAGGCTAAGGATAGCTGTAAGTAAATGATTACAAATAAAATCATGTCATATCATGTATAATATCCATAGTAGTATATATAAGCAAAAATAGTTTGGAAATAACTAGAAGGGACAGAAACCATATGTATAAATAAAGAGTATGCATAAATACTTTTAAAGTATTTTGATCCAGAGTTTTTAATGATCATAAGATGATCTATACTGGTATATGCAGAATTTATGTACATACACACGTATGCTCAAACAAAATATATTAAACCTAGTCACATTCAAAGAAGCTGTGCTAGAACATATAATGGCTACCAATGACAAAACCAAGATTTGTCCTTCATCTATGGCCTTGAGTAGTATTCATATTATCAGCTTGTTTTGTTTGAAATAACTACTGTTTAGCAGCTGGGAAGTTGTTTGCAGGGATAGAGCCTTCATTTTATGAAGAATAACCTTGTGTAAACATGTTGGCCATGCATTTTGCACGTATTTATGAGAAAAGTCAGTTTATCTACTTGTATTCTTTTGTTTGACCACATTTTAAGATTGTGTTATGAATGCATTAACCAGATTGCTATTTTTCTTGGAGTTTTCATGGCATTTCCAGCTGATAGTTTAACTTTATGCATGTTCTTGACCAAATCTAAGAATGTTGATCACTATTTGCTGAACAGAATTGAGAGTGCAGCATCAGATAAGAGGGACAAGTACACACGATGGATGTTTTCTGTAGTGAAAATTATTTTAAGGTGTGGAGTGATTTGCATGTGATGTGTGCCACTTGAGATATAGTGGTATGATCAATATTTTCTATTGATTATAAATTCCTAATACTGGATGGTTTTGCCTGGACTATGAAGGAAAGGAAGTGATATTACTACCATTCTCAGAAATATTTATGTAGGTTATCTAAGTGATGATAGTTTGTACTGTCCTATGCTTCGGTGGACCAGTTGTCCCTAAAGCTTCTTTACTTTCATGCTCAGGTGAGGGAAAGGTCCGCAGACCTATGCAGCCTGCTAGAAATGAACTGCTCTCAAAGTCTTTATTTTATGTACTTATTATTATAAGATTCCTTCTCTTATTGAATTCCATTTTTTTTTATTTATGCTTCAACGTCGAGGACAGGAACAAGTGAGATAGATTCAAAGAGCCTAACAAGGAAGAAGAGAAAGAACAAAAGTTAAAAATAAACTGATGAAAATGGATACAACTAAACATCTCTTAATTTAAATCTTATCATTCAATTAAAACGCTAGTATTTTGGAGTGAGAAGTATTATTTTTTAACATGAAAGGGAGCAGAGTAACAAAGGTTCTGTCTTTCACAGGAACCAGAGATTCATACAGGCTCGTCCTGCACATGAGGTGCTTGTGGAGAATGAATAAAGCTGGAAACAGAACAGCAGAATGATAAATTGTGGGAGGGAAGACTTAACAGGCAGCAAATTTATTCTTAATATTGATCTTCATTTCTTTGTTAAAATGTTACCTTACATTTAAAGTCATTCAAACCACAGAAATAATGGAAACTAAAAATTAACCAATTCCCAGAACTTTGGGTAAGACCCACTTCAACTCTCAGAACTATAGTTACGCTTCCAGTATAGGACTGCGCAGTCATTACTTTGACGAGGTTTGAGCTTTCTCCTGCATCAAGCCTATATTGACTCACATTATAAACTCATTGAAAACATAGACTAAACCAGATCATACTTTGACTGTGATCAGGTGTCCACATCCATAAGCACATAGACACCATGAATGTTACTCAGTTTTGTGTCACTGTGACAAATAACTACTGTAACAAATTTATGAGGAGGAACATTTTATTTTGGCTCATTCTTCAAGCATCAGCCCATAATCACCTCGGTCTTCTTTCCATGGTGCCTGTGGATGGCAGAACATCATAGCTTGAAGACCCTGGCGCAGAAATTTGCTCATCTGCGGTGGCCCAGGGAGCACAGAGAGGGAGGGGCTGGAGCCCCAATAACTCCTTCAAGGGCATGCCCTGTGTAACCTAACTTGCCCCCATTAGACTCTACCTGGTAAAGGTTCCACTACATCTCATTAGCTCCACAGGTTGTTGACCAATCCTTTAATACTGGGCTTTTGGGAGACACATGCAAACCACAGCAGCATGCATAAGCTTTAGGAACTCAGACTCAAGAGCATCTAAACCAAGCACATGTTCAAGAGGAAAGGAGGTGACAAATGTACCCAGAATAAAAACCACACTGTAGTGTTGTGATTTTATATATGAGCCATATCTTTTGCCTTTCAGTTTCAATTTTCATTTCAGGGGAAAACAACTGAATCTGAAAGAAGGTGGGAAGCAATTATAAAATAGCTCACTGACATTTTTATTGTACTCTTGGTAATTAAATGATGCAGTCAGCTAGAAGAGGAAAAGGAAAGGTGAAGTGAGGTCTCTTCACAACAAAACTGTACCATTTATTTGATGTTAGGACTATTACAGTGGTGTTAATGGTCATGGTTTAGTATTATTGACAGCTACTTCCTAATACTACTGCCTCATACACGTAATTAACTGTTATGAACAGTATATGATCAAGAGAGCATAATGCTGAACTATTAAATACCGTCTTATTTACAGGTATTTAATCTTTTGATATTACTATTTCAAATGATCTGATGGAGAATCTAAAAAAGAGGCTAATACAACTATTGAAATTAGAAATATAAAAATTCTAAAAGTGGTCATTTGGGCTGCAGTTTGGCATTTCAGTATTCATTACCAGGTAAACTCCTTTAGTCACAGTAATATGTGGGGAATGTCTGTGATTGTACAGACTCACTCTTCTCCTTTTCTTTCTCTTCGTCTATACTGCCAGTCCTCTCAGAATAGTGATCGACAATAAAGTTCAATACATTCCAGCTCCCGTCTCCATTAACTGAACTGCAAGAGCATCATCAAAGCCACCACGGGCTGCTCTCTGCTTATGTCCAAGGCAGGTTCCTTTTCTAGTACACTTTCTTCATGACGTCTGGCCCTGTAGATTTCTCTGCACGAATGGACAAGAAAAACAGATAAGCAAGAGCTTCCACATCCCAACTGTCCTCTCAGAGATTCTTCAACTTCTGTTCATTGCGTTAGCCGGTTTGGTAGATGGATCCCGTGAGTGTCATTTATACTCTCTATCTTTCCTTTTCATTTTCTCCTTTTCATTTTTAATCTCTTTCTTGAGAATGTCACCTACACACTGAGAATAAGCCTTCGTCCTTCTAGCTATCATCTCAGTTTCTTTATCTCGGGCTCTGAACTTCTTCCTCAGCTCCAGATCAGTATTTTCATTAGCCCACTGAGCAATTTGGTCTGCAAGTCTCACACACAGAGGAGAATGAGCTGAGGTTAAAATTAAACTCCCTTCTCATTAATGGTACTTCTATTTTTGTATTTCCTATATGACCCGAAGTCTTTATCACTCAGCCAGTTGCTTTAACCATCTTTGACTCTTTTCTTACCATTGCACCCCAAATAGTCTGCAAATACTGTTTACCTTCCTATATCCCTGCTCAGTGCCCACCAACATGCCTTGCTTCATCCAGTGTTAACATTTCCCCCGATGCTTCACAGGAATGGCCCAAATGTGCTTGCTTCTGTCCTAGTCTCTCATGTTTCATGTCTTTTTTTTTTTCTTATTGACAGAAAAATCTTTTAAAATTTATGACTTATGTGTGTCATATGCACCTTAAGAGGCTCCCTTTTCATCTATAGAACAGGTTGAAGGTCCTTAGATGATATAATATTCTCCACATTCTGTTTCCAGTTCAATTCATACTCTGATGATTTTCTTCAAGTATATCCTCTTTTCTATATATAGATCTGCTTTACTCCCCAAATATGCTGTGTACACATAAGTTTTTTTACAAATGCCTTTAGACTCTTCTGCCTACCAAACTCTGCAAAAATCATACAACCCTTGAGTCTCACTCAATAGTGTCCTTTCTTCAGTGAAAGTTCCACAGTTTGAAAGTCAAGATTAATCATAACAATTTACTCCAATTTACTTGATACATACTTTTTCTTGAGCAATGTCAATGATATTGTATCATTAATATTTGCTAACAGCTGTTCTCTCTATCAGACTAAACCCTGCTATGGTTAGAGATCATTCTATGTCTGGAACCTCATAACTGTATAATAAATATTTGCTGAATAAATAAATAAGTGTTCTATAAATAAAAGAACTGAATTTTGCAGATGATGTGTATATTTTTCAGTATTCTTTCTCTCTAATATTAAAGGTCAAACTACCTTACCTAATATTATTTAAACCAACTGAACAGCTTTTCATTGAGTATCTCTTTTTGAGTCCCCAGTAATCTGGTTTTAGTCATTATGTCTCTTACAGCTGGCATAGAACTGTTGGGAGATAAAAATTTGCTTCCTAGAGTCATTTTACATGCATATTCAGCGTCAGGCTCTGTGTGTGTGTGTGTGTGTGTGTTGTGTGTGTGTGTGTGTGTGTGTGTGTTCCATAAACCAACAATAGTTGCTAAAAAATTTCCAATATATCCAGTGTGATCCTTCTACAGGCTTCCATACGGATAAGAAAAAAATCTTTACACCAGCTCATTTTCTGATCTCAAATATATGCTTTCATGGTTATTCTCCTAGATTCTCAGATGTTGTCTTCAGTATGCCTCTAAAATATTTTTATAGGAATAAAAGTCTAAAATCATCAAAGATTGTATATATATGGTTATAGACACATAAGAAAATGTGTAATACCCATTTTAGTTCTGCAGTTAAGAAACTAATTTTCCTCTATACAGGGGAAAGGCTTTAAGATTTGTATTTTTATTTTGCTGAGAATGATGGACATTGTATAGTCTAGCAGATCTGCATGGTGAATGACAATAATAAGGCCTAACTTATTTATTTATTGTGCCTTTAATCCTTAGAGCTTTTAATTAGTGGTACAAAAAAGAGAGACTAAAGTTTTGCTTCGCGAAGTCAATACGAGACAAGTAACGGCGATGGGAAGATGTGCTGTACTGAATGAAAACAAGGCAAGGCTCACTCTGAAATTTCATTTCTGGTCACTTGTGACCTGCTTCAATGTTTGTCTGCTTCTCAGAGGATTTCACATGAGATGAGCTTGTGCAAAAATACTTCTACTGTGGTGCATACAGATGCTAACAATGAAATTCTTTAGATTCCCAAAAGATTAAAGCCTCACAAATCTCTAAACCAAGCAGGTCTCGCCAACGTTGGTGCCCAAAATCTGAGAACCAAATTAGAAATCGATCTTTAACTTAGAAAGTATTATATTTTTAGAAGTTGCTGATTATTAAAACATAGCAATTTGAAGCTTTTTCTATGTGTATAAGTGAGTATATTAGGAATTTGTAGGATTAGGATGATGAGTATTTTGTGATGTTATGTAAAGTGCAGAGTGCTTACCCCGTTCATTTTTAACCAATTCATTTATTCATTAGGTATCATTTGTGAGTTCAGAATAGCCATCAACTACCGTGAAAAACATTAGACATATTCTGGTAAGCAAGGTCCCCTCCCTGCCCTGGTAGACACTCTGTCTAATAGGAGACAAAGACAAGCAAATATAGAAAGAGTTAAGCATAGTGATGCTTGCTTGTAATCCCAGCACTCTAAAAGGCTGAGGCAGGAGGACTGCAAACTCAAACTCAGCCTAGCAAGACCATTTTTCAAAGTTTAAAAAAAAGAGGATGGCTAAGGATGTAGCTCAGTGTGAAGACCCTGGACTCTGTACGCAATACTACAGAAACAAGACAAAACAAAACAAAAACAAGAGTTCTGCAAAGGCTGAGAGCCAGAAGAAATGGAATGCTATAAAATCATAGAAGAAGACAAATACTGGGAGATAGGGTTGTGTCAAGAGAGACTTCTGGAAAGAAATGTCTTGGTTCTGACCCAGAGGGTCGTAGCAAGGAGTCACCTGCAGAGTAAACATGGCAACTACAAGAAGCGGGCTTTGGCTGAATGAAAACAGCAGCAAGAGCTTTCTGAGGATCTGAGGAGACTGTAGTGGCTTCCAGTCTCAAGCTTTTTCTTTGTAACTATTAGCTAATATAGTCGGTGCACAGGAGAGTGGAAAAGGGGCAGACTGCGATCCCTTTAGCCCACCTAGCAAGCACACTGTTCTTAAGGAGAGAGAGGAAGCAGAGTGTGTTTAAAGAGTGTTTTCCCAACACCTGTCACAGAGTGAGGCCGAATAAGGATGTTAGGCATGAAGCAGTGGCAGAAACTCCAAAATACAGACACTAGTCTCATTCTGACTATTTGATACGAATTGCAGTTTAAAGAAAGAAGGGACTATGGTTAGTTGCCTTCCCGACATCTAGCTCCCTTTCCTCTTCCTGTTCAAATATCACCATTTGCCATCCACCCTTGCCCGGCCTGTGAGTCCCAGAGCAAGCCAATCCCACACCTGTCACAGGGAAAGCCCGGGAGGCCTCATGATTTGATACCTTTTTGGGTGTTATTAGTTCAGGAAAGGGCTTGAGTTCGGTTTTAGCTGGTGAAACACGAAAAGGTGGTATTTGCTCTTCTGGCAGAGCTCTCATGAAGAGCCCTTGTTTTGATCTGAGTGACTTCAGGCCCGACTGGCTGCAGCCAACACATTATGTATGTGTTGAAATGCTGTCATGTAGTGTGTAGAGGGAATAGTGTAGAACTTGCTCTGTCCAACACAAAGGCAAAAGCCTCACACGGTTATTTGACTTCCGTGTAACTTATCAAAAATTAAGTAGAATTAAAAAAATTAGAATTAGTGAGAATTCCTAATTATTAGTAGCACGTGTCGCTCAACAGCCACACGTGGCTAGTAGTTTCCCGGGGGTGGTGCTGCTAAAGAACATTTCCGTTACTGCAGAAAGTTCCATAGAGAATCACCACAAAGCAGCCCTGAAAACATTAGATTAAATTAACCCTGAAGCTTGCCTTGCTCTGAACATCCAGACATGTGAACCCATAAATGCCATTGTTTAAACCCGGCTTTCAATTATTTCCAGCTGGGAGCAGCCCAGGTAATTAGGTAGTTAACCTGTTTAAACATTTTAGAAATTAAGATATTTTGTGAACCAAATAAGAACTACGATGCCTTAAGCAACACCTCCTATCCTCATATCTGGTCCTTCAATTGCATTAAAATGTGGTTAATTAATAAAGGAATTATTAAATGAATTGAAAAGTTCCTTCCACATAATATGGTATATTTTCTCACAGAAACAACTTATTGTTTTTCTGAGATTAATTTATTTTGGTCTTTTGAAATAAAGTACGACATTCTTCAAGTTTTGTGCTAATCGAAAGTCCTACTGAAACAACCTAGAAAGGATTCTTTGATTTAACAAGACAAAGGACAGCTTCCCTGCAGAGCCTTGTAGTCTCACGGGGTTTAACACCAGATGTAAGTGTCACCGTGCCTCCCTATTTGTCATATTTAGGTACAGGGTGGGATTCATCAAAGGGCATGTAACAGTAGGGGGCAATTATATTTTTATCATGAAGCAATTACTTTTCTCAGAAAAGCTCAGGCACCCATCTGGGGCTCCTGCCCTACGGGGGGCAGTTTTCTTTTGATAATCTCACCTATTGAACTGTCATGTTCTATCACTCAATCAACTTCGCCCAGTAGATGGCTCAATAAAAGTGTTCCCTCTAGTCAGGCGTTTTGATGACTCTCTGCTCCTTCGGAGCAGAAACAGTGAGGTGGTGGGCAAGAGTCCCTGCAGCTGCACACACTAGCTCTCGCGCTGGCCTCCCGGTGTCCTTCCCTGCATCCCTCCTCTCGGGCAGAAGGAGCCAGAGTGTCGCTGATCTTCCTTCATCCCTCCGAGACACAGCCAGGTCACTTTTCTGCAGTGGAGACATTCTGCTTAAACAAATAAATAAAATGCCTGCTCAAGATCTGATTTTGAACTCAAAAATAAACCCTATGTTTGGCGACAGTGTGACCTTATCTGCTTTATGCCCTATCCAAACATTTATTTAGTTTTCTACTAAAAGAAGTCATTGAATGCCAATAATGGTAAATGGCTACTTCATTGAACTATCACTTTCACGCCTTTTTTTCTTTTTAAAAATTATTAAAACTTTATTAGGGCATGTTAGTAATACAGAATAGTGAGGTTCGTTTTTGGAAATTGGTACATGCCTTTAATTTAAAAAGAAAACACTGAAATTTCATGTTACTCCAGAAAGAATGGCTATAAGCAAAAAAATCAAATAATAAATACTGTGGAGGCGTTGGAGAGAAGGAAGCTTCTTCATTGTTGGTGGGCATGTAGACTAGTACCTACACTATCGAAATCAATGTGGAGATTCCTCAAAAATACCCAAACTAGAAATTCCGTTTGACCAGCTATTTGCCTTCTAGGCATTTGATATATCTCGATTATTTCCAATTCCTTTACCCGCCATTCCTCTCTCCCCATTTAATCCTCTTTCCCTTCTCCAAAGGTATCTTCTGGTTTCCTGTTATCACTCCTCTAATTCATTCATTCATTCATTCGTTCATTTTTAGTTTCTCATACAAGAGAAACTCTGTGATACCTTTCTGTGTTTGGCTTTTTTTCACTTAACAACCACTTTTTAAAAGTTTCCTTTAATATTAAATGCGATTAACGATAAAATTTTTAAAACATCCAAAGGATACAGAATAGAAAGTAAAATCCTCCCTCTGCACCTCATTACCACTCCTTGAATCTCACTCTTTCCATTTAGATAATTATTACCACATGGGTACCTTTGCTTCTGGAGACGCTGTGTGTGCTCAAGCACACATACACACACACACGCACATGTTTGCTACGTGTCTCTTGCATACATGGTATAGAATCCTACTGGGTGCATTGCCCTGCACCTCCACTTTTTTCTGATTTTTTATTAGTACATGTTTATAATGCATAATGTTTACATTCCTGTGGGGAGTTGGTACACGTTCATAATACATCTTCATTCCTTTTATTCCCAAATGCTACAAACAATGCTGTTAAGGACATCCGTGTGCCTGTGTGCACAAGTGCAGACCTGTGATTGCCTGCCCTTCAATGTCACACGTCCCTTCTGCAGTCAAAGGCACAGCATGTGATACTATATTTTGATAAAGACCATTTGCATTCCGAAATGGAGCTAGATGCTTATTTTCCCACATCTTAACAATTTTTCATCATCAACTTCTAAACTTTTTTTTGCAAATCTGATGGTCAAAAACTCCTTTATATCTACTTGGTTACCAATAATCATAAGATCATCACTGAGGATAAGCATACTGTTATTAATTTGTAATCGGAAGTTACCTATTTTTCCTTTTCTGGAAGTTTTGATCATTATTAGATATTTTCCCTTAAAGGTGAGTGTTAGTATTAATTTAGCTAGTATCATAAAACATTTTGTTGATACTTTGTATTTGCTTCTGTAGAGACATAGAATTTGGTGAAATTGACATTCTCCACACACTGACTCTTATTATCCAAAACCATGTTAAGACTCTCAGTTTATTCCAGTCATGGTTTATGTCCATTAATACATTTTTACAGGTTTGCACATATTGGTTTTTGCATGAATTTTCTTAAAATTTATTCCTGGATATTTATTTTGAAAAACTCTTGAGATTTCCTTTATATGTAGGCTCTGACACAAACAGACAACTTTGTATGTTTTCTTCTCACATGAAACAGATGGAATTAATAGGCACAATTCTTTTAATTTCTTTTTAACCTTGAATTCTAGAATGTTGGTTTCTCTTTTGTTTAAACTTCATATTTTCGAAACAAATTTTCCTTGTGAATAAATATATTTTTAAATATTATCCATCCTGGAGAAATTTTCAGACGGTTTCATAGGAGGTCAAGAACAAAAACACTCACCGCAGCTTCTTTCGAGTGGTGGCAGGTAAGCACGGTGTAAGTGTTTTGAGAGGGTGGATAAGCAACACAAAAGACACGTACCCCTACAGCAAAGTATAATTTCCATAGTGGCAAGTGAAGACAGTAGAAATAGAAGAAGCAACCTAACACAGTATCACACATGCAAGTTTAAGGATCTTCTATGCACATGAACACTAAGTATTTAGCAAAGACCCGGTGGAAAATGCATTCATGCACATATCAGATGGTGTTCTGTGGCAAGCAGAGAGGAGAGAAGCCGGTCCAGGAAACACTTTGATCAAGACAGCGACTTCTTAGACCAATGGCGACAATGAGCCCAGAACAGAGATGTGGATTAGATTGATTCAGCCCCTGCTTTTCACCTGAAATCAGGAAGGGGACACGGTGGGAAAATAGATACATAAATTTTATGAACGAGTTTTTAAATCTATTATGTACTTTGGATACTGTATTCTGTATTTTGGATACTGTTATAGGTAATAGCATTTAACCCTGGTCCCGTTAGGCTTAGAATTAAGAAGACTTTTTGTGATTTTTGTATGTTTTGTGATTGAAGAGTTTAATATCATAATTTATATTAATGTACTATAGTCATGTAAAGTAACTAAAATACAAGAAAAAAGTTTATTTTTATCACAATCAGTTCCTATTATGCACAATTGAGTCATATTTTTCTTAAATTAGAACAATTTTTACATGTATTATCATGTATGTAAGCCAACCAGGAATGTAGAGAGAATAATGAAATTCGGTGCAAACTAATCCTTGGTTTTGACATACATTACACTCAAAACGACTTTATAAAGGACACCAGATTAGAATGAAATATTGTGAGATAACATATATTTATTTAGCAGTGCCATTGGAAAGCCAAGTTACTGTGTAATACATTGGAGCACGAATAACATGCTTGCCATGGTAAATTGTGGTTATGTTTGCAGAACAAGTTCCTTTACATTTGAAAATGGACTATTTACATGCTTTTAGAAGGTTTACCTCCAGGTGAGAAATTAGACGTTACTTTCAGTAAAATGGAGAAAAAGAAATTAAAGTCGTAAATGAGAAGTACAAAAGGTAAGTGTGAAAATATGAACTAATCTAGAGAGGTAGAGATGGACATGCTGAGAACCACGATCGGATAACCCTTCAAGAGACAGTGAACTTTTTGTTGTTTATAATGTATAGGTAGAGTTGGGGGCCATGTTTCTTAAGGTATCAGTAAGAATTTTTCAAAACTCCAGACAAATTCATATTACATAGTAAAATCAAGCTATATGGTACAGAAAAAATTGAAAATGTATATCTCTTGGTAAAAGTCTAAGAAGATTTTTACGTTAAATTCCTATTACTTTCTCAAACAGTCCTAGATTCTAGGTTCTTTTTTTTTATTTTATTTTTTTAATTTTATATTTTTACCAAGAACATGTATTGGTACATTGTATACATAGTGATCACACTCATTATAGTTATTTTGTAACTGTACATAATGTATCTTGGTTTTCCCCCCTCTTCCCCACCCCTCCCTTCTGCTCCCCCGTCCCTATTTATAGTAGATTTATTTATATACATATATTTTAATATTTTTCCATTTTCCCTTTCCCCTTTCTTTCCTTTTTCCCTTCCTTCATTTTCCCCTTCTCCCTTTCTAGTTCTCCTCTCCTTTGAATATTATCTTCTTGTTTCTCTGATATAAGAAACCATAAATGTAAATAAGGACAAAGAGATGTAATAATATTATATAAAAGGTAGACTCTAGGTTCTTGATGGTTGATTACAGGACTGTAGAACTTCAGAGCTGAAAGTATTTTAGAGATCATGTCCTTAGATTTCTTATATTTGTAAAATAATAAAAAAAAACCCTGAAGTTGATTTCTAAGGCTGAGTATGAATATGGCATGATTCTAGAAGGGGAAATTTCTATGTCAAATATGTTTGTAAGTAACAAAGGTATTGTGCTGAAAAGGGGTTAAAGACATATTTAGTTACCAAATAACTGAAGATTTTGTGCTTGAGCTAGAATGATTTAATACAGGACATCAAAAAAGACAAACATCTTGAAATGGGAGTTGGACAAGATATTTTTCCTCAAACAATCAGAAAAGAGAATACTTTGGGTCATGTGTGGTGGCACACACCTGTAATCCCAGCCCCTGGGGAGGTTGAGGCAAGAGAATTCCAAGTTTGAAAGTAGCCGGGGGAACTTAGTGAGCTCTTGTCTCAAAATGAAAAGACAAAAAGGGCTGGGGATATAGCTCAGCTCTCCCTGTGTTCAATCTTCAGTCCCCTCCACAGAGAAAGAGAGAGAGAAAGAAGGAAGGTAGATGCTTGGGGAAGAATTAATATACTTTCCTGCCCTTTAGGTCTTCAACCATCGAAATCTACAATAAAAGTGGTATCGCCTTGATCGGTATTAAAATATGAATATAAATCTTTTAAAATCGCCACAAATAATGCCATACAAATTCAAATGTGTCAGTCACTTTCCTGCCGTGGGACAAAATAGCCCAAGGCTGCAGTTTGAGGAGGACAGCTTTATTAGGGTTCACTATCTCAGAGGTTTGCCACTCCAAGGCAGAAATGGCATGTGGAAGAGCAGGGAAGTGGAAGCTGCCCAGACTGTGGCATTCGGGAAGCAGAGAGAGAAAAGGGGGCCCAGGACCCCATCCAGACCCACACCCCACCCCATAGGTGACTCATCCCTTCCACAGGCCGCATCTCTGAACAGTACATTCAGCTAAGAACTCATGGAAGGATCAACCCGCGGATCGACATGAAGCACCTGTGACCCAGTCACTTTTCAAGAGCGCTACCTCTGTGCTTGCAAAACTTTGGGAGAAGTTTTAGATCTAAACCATAACGACACATATATTATCACTCACCTTTTTATTTTATTTGCAAAGTGTGTGACTAGACTGTGATTGCATGTTCTATCTCAAATCACAAAAAATATATTTTAATGGATGGTCCATATCTATGTTTTCTGACTTTCTTAGGGTGAGCGTTCATGGAGTCCTTTCAGTTCTTTGCTTATACTGAATCTTTATTGATACATCCTAGAATCACTCTGAGATAATCGTATTGAATATATTCTAAGTCATTACAATGACATTTATTAGTCTTAGATTTTTTAAAAAATTAGGATGGAAAGGAAAGAAATGTAGTGGAAAGTATAGTACATTAAGAATCAGAATACTTGAGTGACTTATTCTGTATGTTACTGTGAAAAGCCATTAATTTTTCTAAATGTTTTTCCCTTGTAACAAAATAAGAGAATGCTTGCACAGCAGAGGAAATAAATTAGTTACAACAAAGGATAAAAATATTAAAGTGTTTCTAAATTATAACTATTATATTCCTGCATCTGAAGAACTTGAAATAAAACATTGAAAAGCACAGACATATGAAGGAAAAGGACAAAAACTAAGACAATTGATTTAGAAAAACTGAATGTAAAGATGCTGGTATGATGAAAATAGCTTTTCAGTTTGTGCTTCCTTGCAAAACAAACAAACAAAAAAACAGGACCTATTAGGGAGGTTACAAGATAAATAGGATTTCAGGGAAAAAAATAATTCAATAATCTAATTCTCAGTGATAAACATCTCAATTACAAAAATTTTAAAGTTAATCTCAAGAAAAATTAATGGAAGATCTGTTGCAAGTTTGTTCCAACAAATTTAAAAATTCCATACCATTCTTAAAAGTTTAGGTAACTGTGTCACAATACCTAATTTTCCATTTAAACATTACTGACTCCACCTATACAAAGTTTAAATTGTCCTTCATGCTAAACATTAATTATCAAAAGACAAACTACAGTAGAAGGAAATATTTGCCCAGGCTAGAATCAACAAAATCATAAAATATTTAATAAGGATGTCATTTAAATTTAAACCGTTCAACAACATTCAACATGAAATAAATGTAAAGTAGAAATATGAGACTATTTTTCACCAGTTAGTTAGGCAAAGATCAAACAGCTTAATAGCACCATGCACTGGTCTATAATTGACAAGGCACATTCACATATTTATTATAAGCAGAAGCATTGTTTAAATTTCTCAAGAGAAAAATTTGCCAATATCTATGAATATTGAAAATAAACATATATCTTTACTTAGCAATTCTGCTTTTAAAATATCTGAACAAATAATTACTGATGATGCAAGGGGACATACTTTATAATGCTAAAAGACTAGAATGAAATAAATGTCTGATGGCAAGGCATTGGTTGGATAAATTATTTTACATTTCTATGATGAAATATTACACAGTCATTAACATGAATGATCATATATACTGCCTGGAGCAATATTTTACAGATAGCATATATAGTATTCTACTATTTTAAACAATTTACATTTTTTCTTTCACATTTTTGTGAAAGGAACAAATAGCCACACATTCTTTGTGCACAGAGTATTTGAAATGACACAGAAGCCAATAACACGTGCTTATTTTTGAGGAGAAATGGTCAGAGCTGGAAGGATGCTTTTACTTCAGAACATTTTGAATTTTATTTTACTTGAATTTTATTTTGCTACATTCCTTTCTCTTGTTATAAAAGTAGTTGACTTCTTTTCGCAGTATTTAGACTAATCTTAGTTCATAGTTATAATCATCTCAGGTGAACAGATCCACTTAATCCCCTCTTCGTTTTATTAAAATACCATCTGACTGTAGGGTCTCCTGGCTGGATTTTTTAATGGCTGTGCCCAGTAGTTGATAAAATAATGTAAGTAGATTTTTTGGAGTATTTCCTGCTTGACAACAAACACTCACAGATAACAGCTGTCACTATTATTGTGTTAGTAGCAGTATAGTTTCTATGCCTTGTAAGATTTTTTCAATCATGTAGATAAACTTAAGAATCTAAAATTTTCTGATGTCTCAAAAAAAAAAACAAAACTTCAATCGTAATGTTAGAAAAATAACACCATCTTTGGAAAACTACAAATTTTTAATCCTTCTATAGTGTTTCTTTTTTTTCCACATTCCAACAAAATTTCCTACTGTATGGGGAAGCTTAGCAGCTTATGAATCTTTAGGAACCAAAGTGGGTGATGCAAATGTATGTTTACAGTTTCAGTCTGTGAATCTATATAGCTGTAATTTTAAAATTACACCAATGTTTACTTCTCTGAATAGAAGGAACAGCCCTTCCACAGAGTTGCTTTTATAAACAGGGCTGCACGTAGGTGGTGGGATAAATTATGGGCTATGATTCTAGGGAGCATACCCATGGATCTGAATACGAGCTGTTCACACACGAAGTCAGGATTTGGCCCAGTTCCCAACACAATTGATGACAGAAGCTCACAGAGACTGATCCTTTACTATGTTTGAACGTATTTGTATATTATTATTTAACTCTGGCAACCACTCTTTATAGATACGTTATTTTTATAATAAATCATTTATTTACTCAATTTTGGGGAGCTCATAATTTTAGATAGTACATCGATAGTTATTAACAAAACAAAGTGATAGCAATACAGAAAATAATTCTACAGTTTTTGTAGAAGTTAACTTGTTCTGTTTAATCATAAACAATTCTTAGAGTTTTCTAAGAATGAAATATATTCTTGGTATTATTGAAATAGATATAACATTCACTCTAATTCTTTTATAGATTGTATTAATGAAACATTTTATATATTGTTTATGTTTAGAACTTAAAAACAGCTGCTCTGAGTTTATAATAAGGAAAGAACATTGTTCTCAGTATTATTTTGGGGGTTTTTATATTTAACTTTAAAAGTAAAAATCTTGAGACCCTAAAAAGGGATTCTGGCAGTTCCTAAAAAAGTGCTGACATTATTTCAATAAGTGTGAGTGCCAAGAGAAGATCATTTGTCCTCTGAAGTTTTGGATGCTCTAACAGAGTCTTCCAGGAAAGCCTGACAACTTTGGACAAATCCACAATATTAAATCACACATAGGTAGGATGAAAGAGCAACTCTTTCCTGGGGAATTTTCTGCAAGACGCAAATAAATAGCTGTAGACAACGGCATGCAAACACACTCTAAAATGACTTCTAAGGAGAGCTAAACAAAATTCAGAGTGCAGGGTCACGAGTGAGCAAAGACTTTATACACCCACCATTCCTTAGAGATTAAGCTTGGAGCAAAACGTTTTGGTGTTAGATTCTAGAGCTAAAACACGCAGGTGGAATTTCCTTTTTCTGTGCTTCAGCGTACTCTTAGGAGAAAGCCATAAATAATTCACTCAGTCATAGTACATCATTACTAACTTAGAATTCTAAATTGGTCTCATAAACACATCTCCAGGATCACTTTGATTTCTCTGCTTAGACTGTAACTTCCACAGACTATCACTTCATAAAAGATTCAGTTTATGTATATCTTCAGGGTCAGCTTTGTCCATTCACAAAGATGACACAAGTGTCCAGGAATGTGATTATAGCTTCATTTTTGTGATAGTACCAGATTTTTAAAAAATTTTATAACTGCGCTGTACTGCAGGCATGCTCAGTGGCATTCTTTTATAAAGATTTTAAAAATCACAAAAGTTTACTACCATATTCAGTCAATTATTTTCGCTTCGCTCTACATTCCTCTCATCATTGTACATCAAGGATGGTCAAATGCTGTGCTCTTTCCTCACCCATTTGACTTCTTCTAGAAACTTTTCAAGGAAATACAATCTCCATTCTGAAATTTAAAAGTATTTCCATAGATCATTACTAGACGCTTCTCTATGTGCTTATCAAGGCAATTTTCTATATGTTGGATTCAGAATTGGCCTCTTTTTGGGGAAAAAAATGAAATTATTAATGGAAATCACTTAACCAGTGCTTTTTTAGATACAAAACAGAAAAGTGCTCCATTGCTTAACAAAAACTCTGAAGATAATGTACATGCTCTTTTTTTTTTTCTTTATGGCAGTGACTTCAATAACACTGAGGGTAGAGTTGTCAGTGAATCTGAGCAACTGTCTTTGATAAATTCAATTGAAATTCTAATTATACATACAATGATTTATATTTTGAGGATGCTTCCATAATTCTTAAGAAACTGGCTTGGGCAATCTGGAAGAAAATATGGATCACATGAGATTCAATATTAAAGAAATCCATTTCATTTCCTATTTCTATTGCATTTCATCTCTCTGGTCACACAAGGCTCCCTTGACAGTCAAGGCAGCGAAATCAAGGCTTGGGATGTGATGAAGTGGTGGAGTGCAAGCTTATCTTCTGTGAGGCCCTGCGCTCAATTCCCAGCACCAAAAAGCCAACAAAAACAAAAACAGAAACAAAAGGAAAAGAAACAACCTAGGGGAATTGGTAAAACCCATAATATAATACCAAATGATTCAAGTAATGTGTCGTTCATTTTTCAGCTATACGCAAGAAATTTCTAGAGATTTCTACATACTCTGAGTACCTCTCTTTCTTCACCCTTTCATCATCTCCATGATAAAGGTCAGCAACACTTACCAAGTGCTTCCTCCCACTTACCTTACCCTCCCAAAGCCTCCACCCTCCTATTTTGCTGCCACCCCAGACCTGTGAGTGAAAAGCGACAGAGCTGTGTCTCTGGATCTCTCAGCAGGCACTGACATCCGGACATGGCTCAGACCTGACTCAGGGATGAAGCTCACCTCCACGTCAGGCTCACAGGGTCTTTCCAGTTCTGCCCCCCTGCACAAACAGAGACAGGGACAGAGCGTCCCAAATCTGAGCAGCATTGCTAAACACAGACAGAATATTCGATTTAGGAAATCTTGCAATGTTAACTCTTTTTTTAGAAACTCTTTTTTAGAAACCGTTTTTTAGAAACAGAATCTCTTTTTAGCATCTCAAGATTTTTATTTTTAAAGTTAAATACAAAAACCCTGAAGATACTACTGACAGCAATATTCTTGCCTTACTATAAAAACAGAGTAATTTGAGCTAAGTTCTGAGAAGTATTGTGTTGGGGTACAATTTGACTTCTCTGTGAACAATGGTAAAAATCAGCATCCTGCTTTCTCTTGTGTAGAGGTGAACATCATTACTCCATTTCTAATGATTTTGCCTGTGGATAATCACCACAGAGTGAAGCTTACAGGATGGTGCACTAACCTAAAGTAGTTTGCATAATGACTTAATTTACTCCATAGAGACAGAGCACATTGCATATACAACCTTTCCCACCAGATGTTTGGGGTACAACTACAGAAAGCAAAACCATACTAACAGAGAACCGGGAGAGAAAGCACTTCCTTCACAAGTTCAAAAAGTTGTAAAGACAGAACTCTCAAGTGAGTGCAGTGGAGCCGGAATGTGCTGTTTACTTGTTTCTAATGATTGGGACATATATTGGATAAATTAGGGAAGTAAGAAGAAGGTTCACCCATATTTTATGCTCAGGTTTCCCATTATTGTATAATACACTTATCTTCAGTAGAAAATGTAGATTATGACACGATCCAAACAATAGATATTATACATTTAATATATGTCTGACTTTGAGTGATGAGGCAATAAAAATGAGTAAGACAAGCTCTTCATCCTCAATCTGTCCCTTCTAGGGAAAGAGAGAGAGGCAGGCACTCATGTGACTGCAGCAAGCAATCATGTTCCAGCTGAGACTTCCATGAATATGGAGAGAGCTAAGGATCGGGGCTCTGCCAAGGAGTGAGAAACACAATCAATAAAGAGTCATTAAGAGCTTAGAAGATGGTTACAAATTAATAGAAATGAATGGAATAAAGGGAGGACTTAAGAAAATGTTGAGAGGAAAAATTTAAAGATACTTTCCCTGAACTGGCTGAGCGGAACACAGGAGAAGATCCCACTCCACACAGGGAGCTGTGGTGAGAGCTGAGGCAGACAGGCAGGCTGGGCTCTGATTGTGTTTTAATTAACCTCATATGGGTTTGGAAAGATAATTCTGAAAGTCATGTGAAGAAATGAAAGACAGAAAGAAACAAGACTTTAAGAACCTTTCCCATGTAGTGAGACAATGAAGAACCCAACTAGGGTGGAAGCAGCAAGGACTTAGGAGAGGCCACTTGTCAGATGGAGTGATTTGGAGGCACAGAACTTCGTGATTGACTATGGGAAGTGGAAGAGGACAGAGGAAAAAGTTCAGGTTTCTCAGAGTAGTTAGATGATTAAGTCACTACCAAGGAGCACAGGAGGAGGAGGTGTATGAGATTTGGGGTCAGGATGGAGACTTGAGAAGATAGCACTGTACATAATTTCCAAGGTGTGGAGTCTGAGGCTACTTTAAGTGGTGGGTTTGGTGCACCCAGGTGGTACCTGCCATTCAGGAAAGTGGCTCTGACTGATGAAGAAGATCTAAGAGCTGCTGATGGATTAGTGGAAATTGAAGCCAAAGTAGTGACTAGGGCTGGATAGGAAGGGGAGAGCTGAGCATCCAGGACCTACATCCTGGGGATCAGAGGTCAGGTTGGTGCATTTTTGGATCCTGGATACTGCCTTCTGTAGACATACTTCAGATATAAATATATATGTATATAATATACATATATAAATATCTCCACGTTTAAGGCCCCCAAATCCAGCTCCTTACTTTTATCTTTATCATCTTCATCTTTCCATTTTGTCAAAAATCCAGTTTGTTCTACCTACAAAACATTTTTTAAATCCATCTCCTTGTATTATCACTACCTGTACCCCAGCCCAGTTCATTTCTCGGCTGAATAAGTCCAACAGGCTTAAGAAATATTACGGATATTACCAAATACACGGGAAAATAATGAGATTAGTATAACCTCCTCATAGACCAATTGTTTGTATCAAAATTCCCTGTACCTGCTCCATGTATGTTTCTTTTTGTTTCTTTATCTTTACTTTGTTGAAGAATTTTCACGGACATCCTAGATAATGCATTTGCTGCATATTGCTTAGTGTGTATTTTTAAAACACACAGACATTTTTCTTATACAACCATTATCATACTTTTTTTTTTCTTTCATTCGTTTAGTTTTTGTGTGTAGTAAGGATTGAATCTAGGGCCTTCCACATGCTAGGCACACTCCCTTGTCACTATTTTTTTCTTCATTTTTGGTACAGGATCTTGCTAAATTACCCAGGTTGGCTTTGAAGTTGTAACCCTCCTGACTAAGCCTCCAAAGTATCTGAGATTAACAGGTAAGTGCTACTACGTCCAGCTGCAAATTACATCTAAAAATTAGCATAAATTATCTATTATCATTTTGTACTAGTTCCATAATTAATGACATTTAACTTAGTTAAATAAATATAATTTTGGTTATTAATTTTATTAATTTCTTTAGTTGTGTTAAAATGTCATTTTTTTGGGTAAGTTGGTTCATTCAAGCAAAATTCCAAACAAGGTCCATATATTTTATTTTGTTTTGTTTATTTACTTATTTATTTCTCCTCCCTAGAGCAGTCTGTTTCCTTCTGTGACTGATCTTGACTTAAAATTAATCTGATTACTTCCTTATGGGCTTAATGAGTTCCTTGATTCTCTTCATTTCCAGTAAATGGAGATTAGCTCTAGAGGCTTGACTAGAGTCAAATACATTTGTAGTAAGAGAATTTGACCACTTTGGATGTGTGTTTTTATTGAGTCGCAGTGGGAAGCAGTTTGGTTGTGCTGCATCTTAATGACGCTCACGGCGCCTACCACACGACGGAGCGGGAGCTGTTCTCCGCCCACTGGCGATCAAGACCTGAATCAGCTATTTCATTAGAGACTCAAAAAATGGCTGTTTTTTTCATACTATAACTTCTCTCATATTTACATTTTAATTTCCATGTGGGAAAACAGTCTTTCATCGACTAAAGAAACTAGAGTTACCTGGCTGTCACAAAATAGAGTGACAGCCAAGGGAAAGTAAAATAAATGGATAATTATTTTTAATTGTCCATTTAATCAATGGACAGTGATCAAATTCTTCATAAATATTTATACTGATGGACTTATCCCATTCACTTGATTGTATTTGGCTAACTAAGCTGCTTTACCTATTTCAATCATCCCGTCAAAAAATAGGTTTGGCTAATTTTCTGGTATGAAGTCGGCAAAATAAATCATTGTAGTGAGACCTGGGCATACTTAACATAAACAGCAATGGCGTCCACTAAAATTTGCCCCTCTGCCTCTTCGGCATCTCCCCACCTTCACTATGACCATCGGGATATTGTCAGGGAGAGTCAAATCTCAAGATGGACTGTTCACAACGTGTTTTGTTTCTATGATTATCCTCTCCGTTCCCCTCCCGTCTCGATTCTTATCACTTTCTCCCCAGTGCCTCATACTCTAGCCACAAAAAATATCTTCCGTTTCACCAAGTATAATTCCACCATCTTTCTTATTCTCTCTGTTTGCAACAGTACTGGAATCTTTGGCACTATAAAATTTATCTAGGTTTTGACAACGGTCACTCTAGGCTCAGTTTAGACCCTCCCCTCTGAGGAAGTATTCCTGAACCACCCAGAGGGGTACCAGAAAACTACCATATAATCTTATTACATTTTAACTCATTATTTGTCCTTGTCCATGACTCCTCCCCCACTTAAGATGAAGATTTTTCAATCTGCGCTCGTATAACAAAATATTTGAGACTTGGTAGCTTATAAAAGATGGAAATATCTTTTCTCACAGCTCTTGTGACTGGGAAGTCCAAGATCACAGCACCAGCAGTGTGTCCTTTGAGAGCTGCTCTCTGCTTCCAAGACGGCAGTCTAAGTGCTGGGTCCTTCAGAGCAGACTGATGCTGCCTCCCCATGTGGGGGAAGAGCAAATGGGTAGAATGCTGTAGGAAGAATCTTTTATAACGAACAGTTCATAACTCACTCATTCTCATCACTGAATAAGCTCATCAAGGCCCTACAGATTAATATTGCCACACTCATAATGAAGTTTCACCATCTGAGTTTTGGGAGACATTCAGAACATTTATGCCCTTTATAAATTGTTCGTGCTGAATACATGATATTTCACACTTAGTTTAGAACCCATGTGCCACTACGTGAAAGGGAATTAAACTTTATGACTGTCATCTCAAGTCCTCTAAGTACAAAGTAAGATATAAACAGGCAAATTTAATTTCGTAACAGATTATCACTAAATAATCTTAAAATAACTCATTAGTACAAATGAGCAAAAGAATAGTGAGTGAAGTTGTGAGGAAAACTGTACCTTGTTTATTTCAGCTCAACTCAGAAGAAAAAGGTGCAATTCATTCTTATAAATCAATCCAAATGGATAAACAGCATTTTGTTTTTTGAGGACTCTTTTACTATTTTTAAGGCTATTATAAAAACTAGTAATGTTTATTAAATTAAGACATGTAGAAATTTTTAATGAGTTGTCTCATTAAAATTTATCCAAGGTAAGGATAAATTATTTGGCAGACTAAGAGACAGATGGAAGACAATAAATAGGGAAGCATTATGAGGACTTGCATAAAAGATTCAGATATTTTAAGTTGTAACACTTAGAAGTCTGAATAACATAATGAAGTTTAATGAAACTAAACACAACCATTAGCACATTATGAGTATGTAAAGAATAATGGTAATGAAATTTAAAATAAAGTCAGGAAAGCAAACTAATTAAAACTATTCTTTTTGAAGTAATATTTAAATGAATATTAAAAGCATAGATAATTTAATAGAATTATGTGCAGCATATATAATTAGTGAAAATAAGAAATATGAAAATAATGCATATTTTGTATAATTAAAGTAAAACTGTTAAGTCTATAAATCATATACTTATACTTTTAATCATTTTAGGGCCTTAATTTCTGTGGGCACAATGGATTTGGGTGCATTTCATAGTTGTTACTAATTTTAGGATCTGTTAATACTGATTATGCTTGTTTCATACTTCAAACATAATTTCTTCCACTCATTTGGTTTTAGAGAACTAAAACTCATTTTACTTTGAAAAATTAAAACTCCATAGCAAGTTGATAACAGAGAGTGGTTACCAGAGACTGGGGAAAGCCGAAGGGTAGACGGATAGAGAAAGGTCACTCAGTGGGTACAAAGGTGCAGGTAGATAGAGGACTTCTGTTGTACTCTTCCACAGTGGGAGGAATAGGTAGGAGGGTCAAACTAGAGGAGACTTAGGAGTGTTATCTTGGCCGGTTATTTTATTTTATTTCATTATTTTTTTATTTATTAAGAGAACTATCACAGACGTCAGCTGGGTTCTCTTGACTGAGGACCACAGCTTATTTCTTGTCCCTATCCATGCAAAAGCTAACTAGTTAAATTAAAATAATTATTTCCTCATGTAATTAATCCATATTTTTTACAAAATATATTTTCATGTAAACATTTGTTAGCAAGAGTAAGGTAATTTTTACATTTTTCTATACCCATATGCAAATATATAACTTACTGCATGATTTTTTTACATAGTGATATGCAGAGAATTGCTTCCTTCCTTACCTTTCATTCCTCTACAAATGTGCACCGAACATCTTTCATATGAACAGAACTGTGTCAAGTAGTGAGAATGCGGGAATAAACGAAATATACGCTGTTCCTGCCTTCACAGATTTCACGATAGCTCAGAAATCTATAGATCACAAAAACTGATATACAATTTTATTAGATAATTATTTTAAATATGTATGTATATATGTAGGACATTATAAAAATACAGAAGGACTAATTGCATGGAGCCGGAACAGTGGGAAAGACTAGCAATTGACTTCTTAAAGAAAGAACATATTAAGTTGAGACTTGCAGAAATGAGTGCAGAAGGAAGGCTTTATAAACACTCTCTTATGAGCAGATTGCACAAAATACAGGAAGACCTCATATGGGGAGGAATAGTCAGTGTGAATAACCCAATAGATGGCATAAGTTGAGGCACACTGAATAAAGAAATATGTCTAAGATAAAGCTCAAATGCAGGTACTGCATTAGTTTTACTTTGAAATTTTATGGTATTCTAACACTGATTTTCAGAATGCAGAATTTCTCATAGAATCTAATTTCTCTTAAGCATTGTCAACAGGTCTCATAAGCTGTTATTTCCACACTCTAAAAAATAGTTCTTCAGCTAGAATAGTTTAACAATCTCTTACTTCCCTGTCCATCCCTTTCTCAACCCTTCATAATGTTTGCCTTACGAAGGAGACCAGGCGTATACTCTTATCAACTTTGGGCAGACTTGTAAATCTTTGCCCCAACCTGGGGTCTGTGACGGAAGGATCTGGAAATCAGAAAAAGAAAGAAAAAGACACAGAGAAAGAAAGGAAGAAGTGAGAGAGAGAGGAAGAGAAGGAAGAGGGAAGAAAAGAAGAGAGAACTTCACTTCTGGAAATTGGTGACAATTTATAAGGCTTCTTTCTGTGCTCCTTAACTGCTAGTGGCAGACCTTCATCATTCTGAAATATTCCAAGCAATAGTTGATGCAGGTTGTGCCCGTGTTCTTCCATTACACAAATATTGAACTTCCACTGTGTGCAAAGAACTACATTTTGTGAATAGGAAACAGGAGCTTGTAGGTAGTCAGCTAGTAGTTAAATTTCTGATTCCATTTCATTAGTGCTCTAGCAAAGGAGCAAGCTACCTCAGAAGAGTTAAGTTAAGTAAGTACAAGATATATCAACTCTGATATTTCATGCACAACTGATTGTCTCCTGCCTGACCAAGTACTCCTTCAGATGATTCAGTAATTTAAATTGATAATGCTCACTTAAAAAACAAACAAACAAACAAAAAACCAAATGAACATTTTTTCCCCCCTGAAGCATAAAGGTTAGGGAAATCTAGAATTTGATGGATCATTTCTACTGATTCTTTTTCCATGAGTTAGTTGGTTTTTGCACTTTACCATATGTCTAAGAACTTGATATATTTTGGTGCTGCTTAATTCTCAGGACACACTGCAGATCAAATTACTTTTTTTTCTTGTTAAGGATTATGATATTAACCTGAGAATATGTAAGTATAGACGGTTAAGGTCTCACAACAAACTGACAGGAGAAAAGAGTCTCTTGACCCCAGTCGCAGTGTCATTTTTTAATGAGAGATTACAACATGCCAAGTTAGATAATCTTCAGAAAAGATAGTTATGATTAAAAAATGAGGTTTATGGCCTGACATTCACCTCATTATCATAAACATTCATCACCTTTAATTCCAATTAACTTCTATCTTCCCTGAATTAAATTCTTCCAATAAAACAAAAAAAAAGAATTATATCTCTATAATGATAGAAAAATGGCAGTTTGTGATTAGAAATAAACAAGATAAAGGTTTGCAAGCTGCTCTGCTTTCTATTTCCCTTTTACTGAAATAATTTTTCATATATGTGAAAGATAACCATAACTAATGCAAAACCCTATAGAAAAATTTCAAATAATGGAATAATTATAAGAAAAAAATGAATTCACTTGCTAAGAACATAATGCAAATTTAGTATAATTATGGAAGGAAACAGAGCTCATTTGGGGGAGTTCCCATTGGAACTTTGTCAGACTACCCAGAGGGAAGAGTCATTCTTTTCACTCTTTTCAAATAGCAGGTAAAAATTAGGTGTGGGAAGTCTGAGAAATGCCTACAAGTTGAAAGATTATTTTTTCATCTCAATTTCTTATATTTAATATAAGAAAACATTACAATGAGAGGCTATCTGAGAATGATCAGATTGGCCATTCTCTAAAATTGCAAAAACTATTATATCCACATATAATATATAATCAATAACCTTCATATATCTGAAATTTTTATAAGCCTATTTTACATCCTTCACTTTCATACTGTAATGTCAAAGTGGTTGGGAAATGGAATATTGCTCTTACCAACAGTTAATAATAAAAATAGCTGTATTACAGACCACACACTATATGCTGCCTGGAATGAAAACCGTATTAACTGAAATGTATTATTTTTAAAACCTTACCACTTTATAATGTAGGTATTGCTGTTATTCTTATTTTATGGATGTGACACCTGAGCCTCAGGAATGTTAAGTAATTTTCTTAAAGTCACACTGTTTGTAAATAATAGAGTTAGTATAAATACATTTAATTCATTTTAATTAATCAAACACATTCTCTAAGCCAGGCAATAAGCTAAACACAGATAAGATGGTGGTTAAATATGACAAAGTTGCTGTTACTGCGCTGGTAGTTCCCACTACTTCTGATGGTAGAGAATGACAAATATGTCAAATCAAACAGTTCAGTTAGATAAAGAATGACTACTAATTTAGTTCCTTTAGAGTAACTTCTAAAGAAAATACAACATAAAAGATTGAAGAGTGAAAAGCTTCCTGAGACAGAAATAATATTTATGCGTTCAAGGGACAGGAAGAAATTTCATTTGGAGCTGAGTGAACAGGGGAGACATACCACTAATGGCTGCAAAGAGAGCCAGTGTGTCCACACAATCAGCCAAATTAAAACTCCCGTCGTTATTGTTGACACCAACCCAGTGGCGACAGTGGTATGTAAAGAGATGGCTGCTGAGTTGGGTGGTCACCCCCAGTTTCTCTTGCAGTAGAGAGATAAGCCAGCTGCCGCAGCACATATACTTTGACTGACTGTAGTACATTTCCCCAGATGAAAATCATCATGATTGAGAAACTTGTGCAGGAAGAGCACAATGAAAGTGAACAGAGGGGTGTGATGATGCCAAAATCTCTGTCCTCCCAGTCTGTTGCCCTAGCCATCATCTCTTGCCTAAATCATCCTAAATGCATCCGCAGTTACTTCTTTTTCTCTGGTTCCTCCCCAATCCATCCCCACACACCGCATGTAGCCTTAGGCTGTTACTTAAACCTTTGCTCATGTTAATCCTTGGTTTGGAATGAGATGTATCACTGTTTGTAGCGTCACCTCTAAACTACTTCATGGTTCCCAGAGGACTTCACACTTGGCAGTTTGTCATCTTCCACCTCCTGACACTTTCCACACCTAACGTCATAGTTCCCCTCCCTCTACCTACTGGCACATGTACGCACGTCCCTACCTCCCCTCTGGCCTTGTTAGGTGCATGGATGGAGTTGACAGGACCTGAACTATTAGAATTGCATAATCCAGGACCAAATTCCCACAGAGACATGACTTTCAGAGAATTGACACCTTTATGATTTTAACTTTTTTTTCTTTTCATTCAAATTCATAGACTAGCTCTCTGTTTATTTATTTTTGTAAACTTCACATATCTTACATAATTTTGTGACTAAAATTCTTCCAGATCTATTGTTAAACTTATTCCTAGGTATTGCAACATAGCTGCTGCTTTCGAAGGAACTTCTTATATTGCCTTCTATAAGTATTTGTTGCTACTATATAGGATTATGATGAATGTTTTTAATACTGAGTTTAGGTCAGAATTTAGTAGAACTCTGACCTGTCAGATCATAATCTATGTTTTTAAAAGATCCTCAGGCAATTCGAGTCACATGAAAGTGTGGAGTAGTCCAGTGGAGCTTTTGAAACTGGCCAGATGATCCCAATCGTGAGACAAGTCTAGGAGCATCACTGTAGCTACTCTTGACTCACTCAATTGAGCCGCTCTTGATTTCTCTTACATTAAGTATACCATGTCTGATGTGTCCTGTGCCTGCACCCCTCTCTGTGTGGCTCCCTGTGGTCTCTGTTACTTGCTGATTCAATCTGCCCTTCACTCAGGAGCTTCCCTGGCGAGGCCTATCTTTTCTGTGCAGTTAACGCCAGGTTTAGTCTGTATTGCTAGTTTCTTCATATGTAAACATTTTTTATATTAATTGGAGCTAAATTTGCTTGCAATTATTATTTTTTAAAATTTTTACTGTGCATTCTTTAATTATAGATAATTAAAAATAAAATAGTGCACCAAGATTCATGATTTTTAAAATATACTTTAAAAATTGGCTGTATTTCTTTCAATCTTTTGTTGTGCTTTTAAAGCAAGATACAGAAGTACATTTTTACCTCGGCAAATTCTTTTCTATCTTTTCCCCAAGGTAACTACAATTCAGATATTGAATCCTTTCCATTTGTAGTCATACCTCTTTAATATTTAAGTTCAAGAATTAATATTTAAATTATAGAGTATTGCTTTTTAGATCTATATGTTTACTGCTTATAGCATTAACTACTTTCTTTTTTTAGACAACCTAATATTAATGAAATTCATCTGTGCCAGTACATGTTTCATTTTTCTTCATTAAAACTGCTCTCTGAGTATCCATTGTATGAATGTACCACAATCTGTTAATCCATCTTTCTACTGATAGGCATCTTCACTTTTCATTATTACGTCCAATGCTACAAGTATGACACTCTCCAAAGATATTTGTAAGTGCCAGCGTGAGTGTCCAGGGACACATACATTAGAATATTTCTTAAGTAAGTATACGAAAAGAGTGTTTCTGCCCTCTAAGCTTCATGCATCTTCAACTTTACTAAAAATTATAAGAAATTGCTCTTCGCAAAGTTTACAGGTATTAAAACTCCAGTGAGCACCATATGAAAGTATTCCTCCATATTCTTGCCTGCGTTACTATTGCTAGACTTTAAATTTTTGAGTACTTATGGGTGTCAAATTACATCTGACATTACATCTGGTCTGATTTATATTAACCTGCTTACCCATGAAATTGAACATTTTTAATATGCTGTCAATTCAGTTTTCTTCTTTGTGATCATTTGCTCATATGCTTTGCTACATTTTCTATTTGACAACTTGTCTTCTACTTATCAGTTTGAAAGAGTTGTTAAAATATTTTCAATAACTAAATATTTGTGATTAGGAGCATGACAAATAATTTCTTCCTATTGTGGCTTATCTTTAAATATATTTTTGGTAGTAAATTATAATTTTGATGTAGCAAATGTATGAATATTTCCTTTGTGGATTTTAGTTTTAATTTCTCACTAAAATACTCATGTCCCAATAATATGAAAATAATATTGAACGTTTCATTATTAGTATTAGTACTCTTCATATTTAAATTTTGAATCCATTGGAAAAGATTTGTGTGTATTTGATGAGATACATATTTATATATCTATAGTGAGTCCATTTTAACAATTACATTTATTGAATTATTCATTTAATGTTATTTACACCTTTTTCCAAGTTTGCTACATAAATGTGGTTATGTCTCCAGGATTTCCATTTTATTTCATTGGGCTACTTGCTATGCCTACACCAACACTACTTATATCTAGTACTATCTTAACAACAGTTACGGATCTGTAGGATGCAGCTCCATTCTTCCCTCACTCTCATCTTTCATGCCTTATTTTCTCATGTTTATCTTCCAAGTCTGATTATTGCATATTATTTCAAATGTATTATAGTTTAATTTTACACAATAAACCCTGTTAAGGACTTGACTTTCAGAGAATTAACAACTTCCTATGTATGCTTTTGGTATAAGATCATAGACTAACTTTCTATTAATTCAGATCATCTTTTGCACATTTCAGATGTGTTTTATATAATCCTTGGGCATTTTTGTTAGACATATTCCTAGATGCTATAAACTAATTGCTGCTTTTAAAAATGGAATTTATTTTTTATTGCCTTTTAGGGTAAAGTATTGCTGCTAAATAAAAATACTGCTGAAAATTTATATTGATCTTATAACTAATCACCTAGCTAGACTGTTTTTAATTCTCATAATTGTCACTGTGTTATAGTGATTATCTGTAAATAATAAAAATTTTATTTTTTCATTTAATTTCATTAAAATTTTAAGTGTTTGTCCTGAAAAGGATCTGCAATAAAATTTTGAATGCATGAGATGGTAACATGCACCTGACTTTATTACCTATATCAGAAAGATCTTTTACATTTTATAAAGAAATAAAAAGTTAATGGACCATTTTAGTAGACCCCTTTCACGCAGTAAAAAATTATACCTACTTTAGTTTTTTAAAATATAGAAAATCACAAGTAGAAATTTAATTTTATATAGTGATTCTATCACATTCTTTGTAATAATCACATTATTTTCCCTCAACAACCCAATATGATTTGTTCCAGTCACATATTTTCTTTTAAAATAACAAATTTAATTATAAAATATTTCAAATGTTGAGAAAACATCAAAAGAGTAGAGTAATATAATTACTCTCTTAAACCCCTTTGCCTCTCCTTACCCAGTCCTAAATTTGTTTTTTGTACCAATTACCAGTGTGCTTTACACTTTTACTGAATGTATTTGTGCTCAAAAAATATATTCAATGACATAAAATGTGTGCTTTTCATCTTTTTCTGACTTGCCATTTCTGTTTATTATTTTTTGAGATTTATCCCTGTTATTTTTTATATATCTTTCCTCACCTACTTTTATTTTTTGTATTATTTTATAATGTGTTTAAACCACTCTATTTTTTTTTTACCAATAGTTGAGTTGTTTCTATTTTACTTCCATTACAAGTAATGCTACAGTTAACGTACTAGTGTAGTCTGTTTATTCTATATAAAGTTCTTTTCAAGGATATATTTCTAGATGCAGAGTTGATGTGTCACAGAATATAGGAATCTTCGGTTTCAGTAGTCACTGACTGTGTGTGCTCCAAAGTTAGTGTACCAGTTTTAATGCTACCTCCACCGTGTAACACTTACATTCCATCATACTAATGTCTACGCTCATTGTCAGAATTAGGTGATGCCAGTCTGCCAGTTGTGAAATACTATCTTTTTAATTTGCATTTCTCTTGCTCTTATGTATGATAGTATATGATGCATATATATATTTCCAACTACAGTTTTTGGCTCATAACTGCATCCTCAAGGCAGGCTATAGCCTTTCTGTCTTGGACTGGCCATAAAGAAATTCTCTGACATTCCCTTTTCCAATAGTAGGTCAAAAGACTCGTATTTCAGAGGGATTCTGCCCACGTACATGAAGAAGGAATGCAGACTAATCTAAACAGACAGGCTTTGCTGGGTTTCCTCATTCAGTATATTAATAACCATACTTATGCAATGAGGTCCCATTCAAAACCCTAAAAAACAGGGTTGGAGCATCTTCTGGATAGATGGAGAGTTACAGGAAGAGAATAAGAACTTATCCACATTCCGGGAGGATGGCGCTCTCAACTCCCCAGCCTGCAAGTTTAGACTTTCTGGACCCTTTTAGACTTTATTTTGTATATTTCTTCACTGTGCTGCTCATGCAGATGCTTTAAAATATCCTTTATAATAAGAGGCAAATTTCTGAAGTCTATGAGCCATTTTAGCAAATTCATCAAACCTGAGGAGAGGGTTGTGGGAAAACCAATTTATAGCTGGTTGGACAGATGCTCTATAGGCCTAGAGTTAAAACTGGGTCCCAGACGGGGCACTTTTGTGGGACCAAGCCCTCAACCTGCAAGATCTGACATCAAAGTGTCAGTACTGAGTTGGATTAGAGGGGACGTGGCTGATGTCCACCACTGCAGAATGAATTGTACACTTCCTGGTGGGGAAAAATCCCCAGCTTCCGAAGACACAAAATCCGTCTGTGTTGACTGTAAAGTGAAAGCTGAGGGAAAACACAGGATTAGTTCCTGCACAGACTGGGTGACACTGGTAGTGAGCCTTTGTCTTGTAAACCCATGGAAGGACTAACTGGATTTTAAATAAAGACAGATTTTTGCTTTCTCTCTGCCCAATTAGAAATATGAATTGATTTTTTAAAAATATCCCTTTGTGAGTGTTCATCTAATTTCTCATTTACACTTATTCACAGATTGTGGCCTTCTGGAGATACAGCTTTAAACTGGGAAACCAGGTCTTCTAGAAGACTCTTTGTCCTGCCCCTCTGCAGCCTCCAACCCCCTGTGTTCAGAAACACAATCTCAGAGTCATTGGGGTCCAGCAGAGGGCCCCTAATACAAGCCAGGTTCAGAGCCTCTCAGTGTTTCTTAATTCATCATGATCATTAATTAATCTTCATTCAGTGCAGAATTTGAAAATTTTTTTAAAGTTATCTGGCATTATTATTGTATTCAGTGGGCGGGCTACCCACACTGCCAAAAATAAAACCATTCCCTGTCTTTTATGCTAAACTGTCGATCTCTACTGGGAAAGGGTCCCTCTCTGCTTTGTTCATCACTCCATTTAGCACACGACACTGTCCCTGGCATCCAGTAAATTATCAACAAACATTTGGTGGAAAGCAGTAATTAATGGATGAGGAGTCATAACATGGGAAGAAATGAAGCCTTAAATTTTTGAACAAGAATTTTTGGACAAAGAAATTTATCTGAAAGAAAAGTGATAGTTTTTAGTAGAAAATTGGTAGACTTTATATCTATAATTTCTATTACTTCATGATAAATTAATGTGATTTTCATGGAAAGTCCCAGAGCGATTAAACAAATATTCATTCAGTTGAATATTGGGAGTTAGATCATACTTCTAATAGTCTCTGTTTTTACAATTTTGGCTCTTTGTGTAATATCACTGAGTCCCAGTTTCTTAATTTCTAAAATTTAAATCTCAAGGTTACAAGTACCATGAAAAGTAATAAACATTTTAATACTATATAAATTTTACCCAGAAATATAAAGAGCACTGTTATAGTATTTCGAAGACATTTGTACCTTATTGGAAATTCATGACTTGCATTCAACTTTCTTGTGACATAAATATAAGAAAACAAGATTCTTAAATGTTAGTTTCCCCTTAAAAATCATGAGTGATTACAATCATTTCTCTTTTGTGGAAACACTATGTTATTATCATTGATTTTTCATTTAAAGTTATTTTAAAGTAATTTTTCAGGTACCAATATGAGAATTTGTCATTCTGTAACTTTGATAGAATTTCTGTGTAAGTTAAATTAACTTGGCGGTAAATAATGATTTCTTCATGTAAGTAATTTATCTTCTTCTCTGAATAATGGTGACAACAAATGATAATTTATGACAAACAAAAATTATGAGGCACACACTGGCAAATATTTACCTAAAGGAAATATATAAGTTGATAGAAACACCAATTGTTGAATATAACAAAGAAATACTTAAAATACTACTACATACAAAATGACTACATCATACCAAAAGATTCATGTGAGGAATTTTTACTGCTTAGAGGAACACAGATATCTTGGTGGCAAGCAAAATCAAAATAAAGTAAAATGTAATAAGGGAAGAATAAAGTGAATGTTAAAGAGAAATATAGCCAAATATGCTGATGTTAAAAGGCACACAGACTAGGGCTTTTATAAGCACGGGGAGCTATCTGAAAAGGCATTTGAGATATACAGCATTTTAGATTCCACTTAGTAGGTGGAGAAGCAGAGTTACTTAGAGGAAGAAATGTCAATTTAGGTAGAAGAGAAGCAATAGTGAAATTAAAGATTCTGAGTATATATATTGATAATCGGTCATTAAGATGACCAGAACTACAGTAAACCAGAATACTATAGTGACGTTTAGTTAAAAAGTAAGATTGGGAACATACTATGGAGACAAGCAAGATCACTTATAAATTTGAATTAGAAAGAGTAAAAAAAAAAAAAAAGAGGGTGACTTTTAGGAAATTTAATTTGACTATTTCGAGGAGGAGAAATTAAATGGGGCACAGTAGACAGGCAGAACATAAGCTTTTTTTCAGAGGCGCCTGCACAGAAAGCAATAAAATAGATGGGAGAGGTGACAAGGAGAGAAACTGTGAATACTGTCACCTGACTGACTTTGTGGGTGAGGAAGAAGGAGGTGTAAAGATAATTACAGGGTTTCCAGACTGGAAGGGTGAGAGCAGGCAAATGGAACTGGAGCTGTGGAGAAGGTGAGTTACCTTTGGCGAGGACCGCTGGGTGCTTGTTTGATGAGAGTTTAGCAAAATCGGAATGCCACAATGTGTACAAATCATACTTGCACTTGGATTATAAGGATCGAAGTTACGCATCTGTGTCGCCCCTACATTAGTAGCTCTGTCTTTAAAATGTGTAAGATAAGACGTGACACTCCAGGAAAGCAGTTCTGACGACCGTAACTGCCCCAAGCCATGGGGCTGTCCACCGGGCCCAAGCCTCCAGAGCCCTGCCACCCACCAGATCCAGTCGATTCGGAGGAAGAGAGAGACCACACACAGAGCGCATAGGATACAAGCCCAAGTTTCCACTGTGCTGTCACCACAATCACTTATTTTCCACTTATTTTCGTGTTACCCCAAGAAGGTGCAAGCAACTTTTACCACATTATCACTACTTATACTCCATGTATGCAGAGTACATGTACTCCACCAGCAAAAGATGAACGCAACTCTGGAGGGAATGGATACTTCCAAGTCGCCACTTATTCACTGTATTCAGATGCAACCGTTGGAAACAAGTATTTAATACAAGAAACTCAAAACGTTTTAAGCTAATAGTGGGTTTGCCCACCCACAACCAAAACACTCCATTTTCTTTTTTTTTTTTATTTTAAACCAAGAACATGTATTGGTACATTCTACATACAATGGTCACATTCATTACATTTATTCTGTACCTATACATGGTGCATCTTGGTTCTCCCCCCTCTCCCCCCTCCCCTCTGCACCCTCCCTCCCTATTTACAGCAGGTTCATTCATCATTTTCCATATTTTCCCTTTCCCCTCTCTTTCCCCTGTTGCCTTTCTGCTTTTCCCCTTCTTTCCTTCTAGTACTCCTCTCCTCTGCACACCATCCTCCTTTTATATAATATCTATTACACTTCTTTGTTCTTATTTACAGTTATGGTTTCTCATAACAGAGAAACAATTCGATGTGTGCTCATGAGTGTCCGATTTATTTCACTTAAGAGTATGCTCTCAAGAAACATCCATGTACTAAACTAAAATCAAAGTGGATCAAAGATCTAAATATTAAAACAGAAACATTAAATTTACTGGAGAATATAATAGGAAGAACCCTCGAAGACATAGGGGTAGGAAAAAAATTTATGAACAGAACCCAGACTGCACAGGAAACAATACAAAGAATCAGTGCTTGGGACCACATGCTATTAAAAAGCTTTTGCACAGCAAAAGAAATCACCAATAGAGTAGGGCGAAAACCCACAGACTGGGAAAAAATTTTTGCTAGCTATCCATCAGAC
>PVJO010003217.1:0-125193 GCA_004026905.1 Hystrix cristata | reverse complement strand
ATGTGGTTTTTCTACACAATGGAGTACTACACTGCCATAAAAAAGGATAAACTAGAGTCATTCATATATAAATGGATGTTTCTTGAGAACATACTCTTAAGTGAAATAAATCAGACACTCATGAGCACACATCGAATTGTTTCTCTGATATAAGAGACCATAATTGTAAATAAGGACAAAGAGGTGTAATAGATATTATATAAAGGGAGGATGGTGTGCAGAGGAGAGGAGTGCTAGAAAGAAAGAAGGGGAAAAGCAGAAAGGCAACAGGGGAAAGAGAGGGGAAAGGGAAAATATGGAAAATGATGAATGAACCTGATATAAATGGGGGGGAGGAGAGGGGAGGGGCGGGGGAGAGGGGGAGAACCAAGATGCACCACGTATAAGTACAGAATAAATGTAATGGATGTGACCAATGTATGTAGAATGTACCAATACATGCTCTCGGTTTAAAATTAAAAAAAAAAAAAGAAAGGGGTGAAGTCACGATCGACCCTATGGATATCCAAGGGATCATCAGCACCTACTTCAAGAACCTATACTCAAACAAGATGGAAAACACTGAAGAAATGGACAGATTCTTAGAAACATGAATTACCAAAAATGAATCAAGAAGAGATAAAATACTAAATAACCCAATATCAGCCATTGAAATTGTACAGGTAATTAAAAACCTACCAACAAAGAAAAGCCCAGGTCCCGACAGTTTCACAGCTGAATTCTATAAGAAATTCAGAGATGATCTACTACCATTATTCCTCAAGCTCTTTAGTGAAATTGAAAAGGAAGCAGTACTTCCAAAATCATGTACTCCTGGGAAGCAAGCATCACCCTGATACTAAAACCAGAAAAGGATCCAATTGAAAAAGAGAACTACAGGCCAATTTCCCTAATGAATATTCTCAACAAGGGGGCTGGGGATTTAGCTCAGTGATTAGAGTGCTTGCCTTGCAAGCACAAGGGCCTGAGTTCGATCCCCAGCACCACAAAAAAAAAAAAAATTCTCAACAAGATACTGGCAAACGGAATACAACAAATTATCAAGAAGATTATACACTACAACCAAGTAGGCTTCATCCCAGGAATGCAGGGATGGTTCAACATACACAAATCAATATATGTAACATACCATATCAACAAAGTCAAAGACAAAAATCATATGATCATCTCAATAGATACAGAAAAAGCATTTCACCAAATCTGACACCCATTCATGATAAAAACACTACAGAAATTAGGAATAGATGGTCTAGTTAATTTTTCTGTGGCTAATTTTATCACCCAAATGAAGATATAGAACAGAAGTAATTTGGTTAACATACAAAGTACTTAAAAGAGAGATTGGCACGCAATATGGGCTGCTGACATATCTACCATTATTTTTATCAGCATCTTATCATATTTAGCTGATTATTCCTGTTCTAACATTCTATTGTCATAAGTAATATGGTTTCAAAATAAAGCTTGCTCTCTGAAGCGCAACTTTATACATTTGCTTAGTGGTTAAAAACCAGATCCTGGAGCCAGACTATGTAGATCTGAATTTAGCTCACTCACTAGTCAGTTACCTAAATCTGTGCAAGAATTTAATCATTTTTCCTCGGAATCCTCATCTACAAAAAAGATATCAGAATAACACTTATTGCACAAGTGTAACGAAGGTTGAGAGTTAAAAATCACAAAGGATTTATGACGAATATTTGGTACTTGGTAAGTTTCAATACTTGTTAGCTATTGCTGAGAGCATAACCGCTATTAGCATTATTTTTTTAAACTGTCTTAATGAAACGTAACTGACTCTCAACTCTTCCATATGAATTTTACCAGTAGCTTATTAATTTAAACAGAAATTAGATTGGAACTGCATTGAAACTGTAGGTTGATTTATGATTTATAATCGAGCATTCCCAACCATGAACGTAGCATCTCTCTCTATACAGCTTATCTTTTATATTTTTTAGGGAATTTTTCTGATTTTATCTATAAAAGTCTTGAATGTCTTCTGTTCAATTTTATTTCTACCACATTGTATTTATTACCATATTAAACATAATCTTTTATTTTGTTACATTTTCTACTTGAGCATTGGTGGTATATAAGAACATAATTTATGTTGTTTGCTTATATCTGAAAAACTTATTTTCATGAAGTCTCAAAGTTTGCTGTAGATATTTTGGCTTTACAGTATTGATAACCACAGGCTTATAACTAATTTTCTTATATTTCTTACCAATTCTTATACTCATCTTTCTGTACTTTGTCTTACTGTTTCAGTGAACTCAGTGTCAATACAAATAGTGATAATAGGATTTTTATAGTTTAAATCAAAGAACACAAAAATGAACATGCAAAGAGAGAGGGAAAAAAAAACTTGTAGTCTTGATTTCAAAGTTTTAACATAAATCTACAGCCTGAAAGATACCATGCATTCTGCCTTTGACAAAGCTATCTCCAGGTATCCAAGAGAAAACAAATACATTTATTGGGTTCCACCTGAAGACATACAAGCAAGTGGTCTCTATTTAATTTGCCCATATCTTCCCATTAGCATCTTTCTTCTCATTTAAGCAAGACCTATGCTATTTCCTTGATTAGAATTTCTTTGTACATGTAAGGTTAAGGAAGGTCTCATCAATTCTACTTTGCTAAAAATGTTTATCATGAATATTGAAATTTATTTAAAAATTTTCTTGTCTGCTGAGATAATCACATGAATTTGTCCCTACGATTAGTGGGGGCTATTTTCTTAACAGAGGTTTGCATATTGCATATGCATTACTGAGATAGACTCCAGTTGGTCACAATGTATAACTTTCTTAATACACTAAAAGTTATTTAGCATTTTGTATCCATGACCATTATCAGTAATCTCTTCTTCTACTGTTCCTAAGTACCTAATGTCAAATTTATAGAAGTTTTTGAAAACAAGTAGAATAGGGCTCTCTTTTCCGTTACTTTTCTTTCCCTATCCACCTCCAGTTTGTGTAAGGCAGACATTATCCATTCCTTTCAGCATCAGGAAAGGAAGAGTTCCAAAACATTGGAGCTTACTGTATTTTCACAAGGTGATCCTTAACAGAATTATGGTAAGCTTTTTATTCATTTGTTTTTAAATTCATTCGTGTTGACTTACTGAGTTCTATTTCTTGTAATACTAATTCAGGCAATTTAGTTCTCTAAATATTTGATTATGTAGTATTTAAATATGTTGGTATAAATGTGTTTTATCATTCCTTTAAAAATAGGCCTAAATCTCTACTCTATGGTATGTCAGTCTGTATGGTGTGTCCTTTGTTTTTCTTTAAAAACTGTATTTGTCTTTTTCAAGTTTTTCATCATTTTGTTAGTTTTTATCATTTTTATTAGACTTTTAAACTACTGACTGTTTAATATTATCAATACCACTATTTATTTCCATTTGTAATTTCTCATTTTATCTTTAAAGTGTTCGCCCTTCTATTTTCATTAGGTTTATTTTGTGAAACTTTTCCCAACTATATAAAATAAATGCTTACTCATTTACTCGATTCTTTTTGTTTGGACCAAGCTACACCCTCAGTCTTTTTTTTTTTTTTTAATTTTTAACAGAGGGTCTCCCTAAATTGCCAAGTGGCCAGGCTGGGCTGTAATCCTTCTGCCTCGGCCACCCACAGTGCTGGGATTACAGGCATGTGCCACTAAATCTGGTTTTGCTCTTATTTAAATGAATGAATTCATGTCTGTAAATTTTTTTCTCTAAGTAACACAATTAGCTGACTAGGTAAGTACTAATATAATCGATTTTCATTTTCATTTACCCCCAAATATTTTGTAAATTTTATTGTGATTTATTCTTTACAGTGGTTACCGTGTACATTTTTCTCCTTTTATTTTTAATTTGTAATTGTACTACGGCCAGAAAAAAATGTGTATGTATATAATTCACTTAATATTTATTCAGATTTTCTTTCTTGCCAAACATCATCAGTTTTGTAAAGAGCACACGAAAAGTAAATATATAGTATATGCAGTGTTCTAATGGCTTAATCTACTCATTGCCAAAAGATTTATGTTCCGATCTTTAATTACATCTGTGGAGTTGTTGGATAGTATTTGCAAGCCTGTAAAATTTTATTTTATTATACTTTGAGAGCAAGTATTATGGAGCATACAGTAGCATCATTGTTATTTCTTCCTGATGAATTTTATAGTTATGTAGTGTTCATCTTAGCTCCATGAACATATCTTGCCTTAACTTCTACTTGGTTTCATATTGATACGGCTATATTTACATTCCTTAATGGTACTTTCTATTCATTTATTTTTCTTGTTGAGTGTTTCTTTTTTTAGATATGTTTAGAGGAGTAAATCTATACGTAGGTACACATCTGTCTTCCTGTATATAATAGTTACACATGTGTGCACATGATGTATGTCTCTCTGTTACATTTTAGTGTGTACATTCATAAGAGACCGAGACAAAGAGAGAGCATAAATGTAGAAAAACATACATCTACACTACCAGAGTTCTGTAGTGGATGTTGGGGTATCCTCCTAGATCAGTGGTGGTAAACCTATGGCACACATGCTATTTGTTTTACTTTTAAGAAAAAAGATGTTAACATACAAGTTGTTTTTTTCTAAACCAAAACCTCAGTATTCATGTTTAATTGCAGTGTTGGCACTTTGCTATAAAGTTTGGGTTTTAGGTTGCAGTTTGGGTGCTCATCTCTCAAAGGTTCGCCATTACGGTCCTGGATCCTCTTTCCCAAGCAGGCACACCATCTTCAGACCTCGCAAGTGTTAACAGCTAATGTTCCCACCTCTGCACCGTTTCAAAAGGACTGTTGTACTCCCACCACCTCCCATCTCTGTGACAGGTGATGATTAATTGATGAAGAGAGGAAGGGGGATTGGAAATGTATACAAATGTGTCCCCTTTGCCTTAAGGCAGAACAACCTGTGTCACAATTCATATTCTAAAGCTTCATGTATGATCAGACTGAGGCTAGATTTCCACTGAAACCACAACCCCGCCTGGCTTCTTTCTCTGTAATATGATGCATTCCTCAGGCCCTTACAAATTTTGCAGAAGAGTACTTTTCCAATAAATCACTTGCACTAAATCCACATCCTAGGCTCTGCTTCTGGGAAACCTAATTTAACACAGCACATAGTATTTGTAATTTAGTAGACATCTACTAGATGTTGGGCATATGTATGCTTTGCATATGATATAATTTTATTTTACAAATGTCCCGGTAGAGTGAAAATTATCCCCTCATTATGGGTGGGGAAACTCCAGTTGTATAAAGAATGTGTTATTTAGCTCAAAATAAGTGGTACATTAAGACTGAAACTCAGATAAAATGGCTCTAAACCCTGTTCTTTCCTCTCCGCCTCACTGTCCATGTATCATACTTCTATTCACGAAATAGAAAAAATTAAATATCCATTCATCTATAGTTTTTCTAGAGAAATGGAAGCCAATATACATTTTATTTTCTAAACATTGATGTAATTTGTTTAAAATAAAGGTAAGAATTTATGAGTCATATAATATCCATAAGGGCTTACTAGTGGACAAGCGTGGATTCCATTAAGAAGGAAATAAACATCTGTATAATACCTTCATTTTCCTGAAAGGGAACATTTAATAGAAGTTGGAATATACCAAAAAGGGGAAAGACCATGTCAGCACAATGTTATTGGTCATATACAGCACATTCTTACATTGCATGAAGGTTTCAACACGGAAAATGTGTGTGTTAGGAAAAACCTAATTCATAGGCTTTTCGGACTCAGGTACAGTGGTTTCTTTGGATGCCTCTAAACAAGAAGTAGGCAGTATTTTTATACTAGCCTCAATAATGTGTATTTCAAAGCCAAAACTAGTCAGCCATGTAACTGTTCACATAGTCAACATCCAGTAGGAAAACAAGTGTGAACAGATCCCCCCAGAATAACATGTGACCTTTCATTATTATCTTCATGAATCCCTGATGAAATAGGGAACATTTTATTTTTTCTCCATTCTTAGTTTATTGCCCTCTGAAAAAAACACCCCGCCCTTGCTTTATAGCCACTATAAAGAGTTACATAATCCTACTACATTAGATACACTGTAGGAAAAAAACGGGCCTTTTGTCCATTTGTTTATGGCAAATAACAAAGTGGTTTCTTGGGTTTCCTACAATACCAAAAAATCCAATAAATCATTTTTTAAAACTATTCTAATTGCCATAATATCTTTCCAATGACCAACAATCTTTAGATCCCAAATAAAATCTATAAGCAAGTGATTATCTCAAAGAACCCTTTCAACCATCTTTTCTAAAGAAAAATTCAAACCTATTTAATGCTTTCCTTAAAAACTAACATTAAAAATTTTGCATATTATCTACTTACATATGTTATTCACAATTCTAGCTTTAGAAATTACAAATCTACCTAAGAAATCATATTATTTATTGAATACTTGCCATGTTTCATATGCCAAGTGTTTAATCTATAGTTTCCTTTTATTATTCAACCAACATTAAGAGTAGGGTGTTCTTTTAAACCCTGCATTACAGAACAGGACACTGTGGCTTTGAAAACACAAGGAGTGTGGTAGACGTATTGTGGTCAACTTGAGCAGGAACACCCAGCTGGAATAATCTGGTGTGGTTCTGGGCACAGAGGATCCACCTGAGGATTGTTTCCAACACAACATAAAGGAGAACGGGAGCAGAAGATGGCACTGGCTGTTTCCCAGGAGAAGCTCTGTTGCAGCTGGTTCTCCTGAATAGAACTCAGCTGTTCTTGTCACCAAATGAGCTCTGGTCCTTGCTGTTGTTGAGGATGGCTGCTGTTCACCTCAGGGAAGCTCTGGTCATCATCTCTACCGCAAGCATCATATCCTGGTTCGAATATAGATTTCTTTGGTCTTTTAGCACAGACATAGATGTACATAGGACATTGCCGTGGGCTCCCAGCCCTTGATTCGATCCTTCGGGTCTCCAGGGTCTAGACAGACATTCTGCACTTTTCCTGCATTTGGCTTGTGGATGAGTGTAGTAACTTATACTTGCCTTGTATTAAATCTGCTCTCTTGCAAATCATTGACTCTAGAAAGGTAACTAATACAAGGAATTACCTGGTCTGTAGATTTTATAAAAGGAAACCTTTTATAATCTGTAGTATGGGTGAGTAGTGCATATTTAAGTCTAGTTACTGTCAATCTTCAGTTTCTATATTTTATCAGCTGAACTATACTAAATCCCCTAAAGTCAGTATCTTTCTGTTGCGAAAATTATCATAAACTGCTCATTTCCCACTGAGTCTCTCCAATAAAAATATGAATAGTCCTCCACAATTCTTTTTCCTACCTCGAAATAAAGCACATAGGGACTAGGGGTATAGCTCAGTGGTAAAGTTCACACTTAGCATGCGTGACTCTGAGTTCAATCCCCAGCACAAAACAAACAGAAAAACAAACAACACAAAAGTACTATATATGTTTCAGATTTCATTTCCTAACTATTACTCAGATTCATCTTTTTCCCACCATTGATTCTGTTGTTCCTCTATCCCACCTTTTCACTCTCTGTTATCGGAACTGTTATAATGACCTCCCTTCTCAGTGGACCTCCCTGTTTTATAGCTCATCTTTCACCCTTACACCCGCATATCTCCACATACTGAATAGCTAACCACGTCAAACACGTGTCTAACTTCTTTCCTTGGGGCATTGTCCCTGCTACAAAGCACGGTCACAGACCTCTTAGATCTGGCTATTGCTCATCATTGTGGATCCCTCGCCTCTTCCTCCACATTTCCTTGAGAGATATTTACAAAGTAGAGTTCACTGGGCTTGATAGCCTACTGGATGTGAGATCTCAGGAGCGGAATTGGCTAAGAAAATTGGTTGAGTTGCAGATTAAACTTAAATATGTGATGTACAGTAAAGTGTGGATAAATCTTAAGAGTTCAGTTCTTTTAACTAGCTACCTACTTAACAAATCAACATTTTATTTTGAATTAACTAGTTATTTAAAGTTTTATTTTAACTTATCAACAACAATTCTATATATTTATGGATGCAATGTTTTATTTTGATACATGTGTATATTGTGGAATGATTAAATGAGGCTGATTAGCATATCTGTCACCTCAGATACTTACATCTGCTTTTGACAAAGACAACTCAAATTCACTATGTCCACGACCAAATACATGATCTCTGTGCCTAATTCCTTCAGTGGACTGTATCTCAAAAAGATACAGTGGAATGTATCTCTGCAAAGGCCAGAGTTATCTATGGCCTTCTTTTGTCTCCAAATTCTTCTTTGGCCACATTCTGTCACCACATTTTGACAAGTTTACATCCTAAGTAACTCTCAAATCACTTCTGTTCCCTGTCAGCTTCCTGATTCCAGCTACCATCTCATCTTCTCTTATCTGATCTTACAATGCATCTGCTAACATCTGCTTTATTCATTGTCTATAATTTATTCTCTACACTGAAGGCATACTGAATTAGTCAGCTTTCTTGCTGCAGGAGCAAAAACCAGAAAATTACAACTTATAGGAGAAGTTTATTTGGCTCACAGTCTCAGAGATTTCAGTCCATGGGCGGCTGGCTCCAAGGTGGAAATACCATGGCAGAAGGGCATGATAGAGCAAAACTGCTCACCTCATGACAGCTGGGAAGAAGAGCAGAGGGGAAGAGGGCCAGCAATAGACACAGCCTCCAAAGGCAGCCCCCAGTGTCCCACCTCCAACTGGACTCTGCATCCTAACAGCACATTCGGCTATGAACCTCACTGGATGAATCCACTGATGAGCATGGTGCCCCATGATGCAACCATCTCTCCAGGAATTTCCTAATCCTGTCCAGTTGACAATTAAGATTAATGGGTGCACGTACTGATGTTTTCTACTTCAAGCAAACTATCTCTTTTAAGAATTTTTAAATCTGAAATACTCAAGGCCTAAAATATCAGCATTTTCAAACATGAATGGCTCACGATTAAAATTAAATAGTCATATCACTAGGAAAAAAACACTCTTTGTACCCATCATTTGAAGCACACAATTAAAATCCTTTTAAACATAGTTGTACGTGAATTATATAAAGTTCAAAGTTTTATCTTAACTAAATACATAAAACACCATAGTAATTTAAAAGAATATTTTGGAAAAGATATATGTATGTAGTTATATATGTGCTTGTACATACATGTGTGTATAGACACAACATATTCATATAGTAGACACACATACACCTACATATGAAATTAGAAGGCATTCATGAGATTATATTAATTCTTAAATCAACCTCCATTTTAACAGTTTAAAAAAAATTATTTAAACTATGACAATGCAACCATCATCTGAAACACTGAAACACTAAAGGCTTTAATGAAAGCCCAAATTTTAAGAATTTTTTATTCTTCTAGTAATAGTTCTATAAACTGTTAATTTTCCTAAAACACTATTCTCTCCCAGGACATAGCCATCCACAATATGAAGCAATTGCACTAAAAATCATTTGAAACCTGGGATCATCAAATTTAAAAATAAAATAAAAAACTGTGAGTTTGGCAAGGCAAATCTAATCATCTAAAGTTTTAGCCGAATTTAAAGAAAATTACTCCCAGAAGCCTGCTATGGAATTAGTACCTCAAGCCGTATTAGGCCATGCAGGTCAACTAAGTCAATTCAGAAACTGTCTAATGTGTACTTTCCAAAACATGAAAAAAAAAAAAAGCAAAATAGGCTACAGGATGAAGTTCTACCTTTATTTTGCACCTAAACATTATGTAGAAAAAACTTAATGCTTGCGGATAGTCATTTCCCTTGGAGAATTCTCACTACTTGGCTATATGTAACTACGGATCTCATAAAACTCACATATGATTTTTCTGACAGTGAATTAAAATAATATTAAATCTCATGAATATAGTATGTTTTACAGAACTACCTTAAAAATTCCTGTCCATTTAGAAAAAGGCCTTTAAGTAAGCTAATGATCCTAATAATTAGATCTATCAAAGATATTCTATGGTAAATATATTGTTTGTTATAAGACCATTTGTTATCTACTATAAGATAAGGAATTTGGAAAATAAGCTTTAAGTGCTACCCTTGATAAAATGCTATGTACTTTACTCATTATAATAATATTACAAATTCAATGGCCCAAATAAAAGACCAAGACTTTTTTTTCCAGAGTCAGTAAGCTGAAAGCCTGACAAAATTCCAATCTGCAAATGGTGATTACCCAACCAACATTGCATTTTAAGAACTTCTCCACAGTCATTACACCCTGTATCTCCTACACCATTTATATGCATCACTCACTGTGCCATTCCTATTAATGTAAAACATAATTTAATATTGCTCATCTCAAAACAAGACTCCCTTGACTCTACCATTAATATTCTTCTCTCTCTACTGTATTATTCCCATTAATAAAATGGATTATTACTACCCATTTTACAAGACAAAAATCCCTTGATTCCAGGCCTAATACCAGCTGTCACTCACGGTCTATGGTACACTTCACTGCAAAAATTCTCAAAAATATTTATTTCTCTCCATCTTGATTAATTTGCCTTTTTCCTTTCTCAATCTGTGACAGTGACATATATGCTCATAGCCTTCCACTAAAACAGTTCTCACCCAAGTAACCAATAACACTGACCAAGCCGAAAACAAATTTTAGCATTAGTTGTGAGTTGAATTATACCCCTTGAGAAGATGTATTGAAGTCTTAAATCCTGGTACTTGTGAATGTAACCTTATTTGGAAACAGAGTCTTTGGACGTGATGAAGATGTGACAAAGATTAAGTCATACTGATTTAGGGTGAGTCCCAATCCAATGTGACTGGTGTGTTTCTATTAACAAAAAGAAAAGAGTAAGCAGAGATGCAGCAACAACACACAGGGGGAATACACATGGTGACAGAGGCAAGGTTAGTGTGATGTATCTGCAGATTGAAGAAGGCCAAGGATTTCTAGCAGCTCCAGAAATTAAAAGAAAGGCACGGCACAGTCTCCATTAGTCCTGCAAACACGTATGGTTCTGTTAACACCTTGAATTTTAGACTTCTGGCTTCCAAAAGTGTGAGAGAATAAATTATGGTGTTTTAAGCTACCTAATTTGTGGCACTTTTTCATGGCAGCCATAGAAGACTAATACATCATCTTACTTGACCTACCTATCACCAGTATTTGAAAGGATGAACATTCTTTTCTTGGACTTCTTTTTCTTTGCTTCATGTTTGTAGAATCACTCTCACCTGATTTTTCTCTAGCCTGCTACTTCTCAGAATCTTGTGTTTGCTCTTTCACACATTACGCATCTCTAAGTGTTGGAGTAACCACTCGTGCAGGTACACAAATGTATGTTCCATTTAGAATTCAGGGCTGGCCAAGTTGCAGCCCCAGACTGTATGTGGCCTACGGCAGCTAGTAATGTGGTCCTCCAAGATCAGAAACTTCTATAATTACGATGTGATTTTTAGCAATGTTTTTCATGACCCAGCTGTGCAGTACTGTACCGCGGACTGTGAGGCAACAAAGCAAACTTGACTCCTGCACCCACCACACACAGTGGCTGGAACTGTGTATATCAGACATCACGTGCGTTTGAGCAACTTGGTGAGTAAAATGCAACTGCCAATCTCAGCGTTTCACTGACTTACCTGTGTGCCTGTGAAGACTTGGGTCTACTGCTGTTAAACAGAGACGCAAGCTTTCTAAATTATTAAACCTGGGCTCGTATTTTTCCTAAAATAATTTTACAAGTTCAAATATAAAAAATAAAGGAAGTTTTGTTTCTTACATGCATTAATCCCTTATTTTACATGAGGCCCAAGACAACTCCTCTTTAGCGTGCCCTGAGCACGTCAAAGGGCTGAACACCCATGATTTAGATGTTAATCACTTTTGGATTTATCATTCTATCCATGACATCTCTCTTAAGTTCCAAACCAACAAATCTAAATAACAATCACCTTCTCTATTTAGATATATAATAAGCATCACAAAATTAATACAGCTGAAAGTGAGCCACCTTATTATGGATTCTGAAAAGAACACATTTGTCAAGAGTTCCCTGTCACAGTAAATGGCACCAGCACCCAAACTCACGCTCACTTTCCCGTTGCGATTGTCTTCTTCCCGCGCAGCCAAGGCCTTCAGAAAATCGTCTTGCAGGTCTTTACCAGCACTTGTTAGTGTCCTGTAGACAGAAGGCCTTTGGTTACATCACATAACAAATGTATTTAAAGCACTGTGGCCAAAAATCATGCTTCTTTATGCCAAGGGCCAGGATTCCTTATAACATGGACACCATGTGCAATAATGAAGATCTACTAGATTCTGCAATTTAATTTCATACAGTTACACAGTCTTTATTTACATAAAATAAGAGTCAAGTCTACAAATAATATACATATGTGTATCAGTACTCATGCCAGGTACAATTCATTTCATTCATATGCCTCTTTTATTGTTTCTATCATATCAAGAAGAGTCAACAAATTTATACCCCTTAATTCTCACCAAAAAAATCACATTAAATTGTTAAATATGTGTGGTCATGCATGCCAATAATCCCAGCTATGTAGGAGGCCTAGGTAAGAGGATCAAAAGGTGTAAGGAAGCTTTGGGAACTTATCCAGACCCTGTCTCAAAATAAAAAACAAAAAAGGGTTGAGGCTGTAGTTCGGTGGCAGAGCCCTTGGGTGGCACATTCAAGGTTCTGGGTTCAATCCCCAGGAGCAAGCAAAACAAACAAACAAACAAAAAAACCAAAAAAATTGTCCATAACTTAATATAATTTACTTATTAATTTAAGGAAATGAAAATACTTTATACCTAAACTAATACCATTAGTAGACCAGAGCATTAATTTTAGCTCTATGAGGAGAGGTAATGAATACAGGAAAGAAAACTAGTTTGAAATATCTTTGTTAGACAAAAGGAAGAATTAAGAATTCAAGGCAGATATGAAATTTTCATATCTGTAAGAAAACTTACAGAGATTTCAGGTACACTGAACTACATAATAAAGAGTTCAAGAGTGATTTGTGAAACAAAAATCATATCTGATCTGATTTAGAGCCACTGTTTCAAGGACAGGAAGGAAAGACTAGATTAAGAAGTGTTTAAGAAGTAAAATCGAACTAGTGATTGCTTTTGGTGAAGAATTAATTAGCAGCTACCTCTAGGTTTCATTAAATCAATATAGGAATTTTTCTGAGGAAGGGTCTTACTATGTAGTTGAGGTTGGACTTGAACTCATAGTGTACTGCAGGCTGGCCTCCAACTCTCAGTAATCCTCCTGCCTCAGCCTTCTGAGTGCTGAGATTACAAGCATGCACCACTACACCCGGCTAATACAGGAAATTATGATAGGTAAGCTACTATTTTGTTGACCCAGAAAAACAGACCTCTAAATTGATTGTGATTGGTCTGCATTTGCTTCCCTAGCTTTATTGACCGTGGCTTGTAGTACCAATACCAATCAATGGTCCAAACGCCCAGATGTACATGAAAAACAACTATTAATTAGTAATAATGAAGAAAGCCAGATTCTAAGAATTTATTTATTTTTGTCAAAAAATGAGTCTTCCTATTATATCCTTAACACTGTTCTAACACCAAATCTCCTAATTATGAAATTCATTTTGTCAGTTTCCTACTCAAAAGGCATGTTAAAATCCAATTTGATCACCACCCCATCCCACAACACGAAAAGTATCAAATCAATACCAGTTTTGCATTCTTCAAGATTCTTTTCTATAGGTTATATGTATATATTTGCATACTTATAAAACTGACAAGAACTGATCAAACTGTACAGTGAACGTCTAATTTGTTTGTTTATTTATTTATTTAATTTTGGTTTTTGAGACAGGGTCTCATTATGTAGTTCAGGATGGCCTCGATATCACAGTGATCCTTCCGCCTCAGCCTCCCAAATGCTGGGATCATAGGCGTGTGCCACTTTGACCAACAATTTTTAAAACATTGTTACAGTAAAAGATAAATTGCCATTAATGCCCCTATGAAGTACTCCTCCTTGCTTCAAACATATTATCCCATCATTCTTGCCACTTTCTGGAGTCTATTCTAGAAGCTTTTTTCGTGAGTGTCTTGTTTTTATGAAGTGTGATCAAAAATAGTGACTACTCCTAAAAATATTACAGTGTGTCTTCACCCACCTTACTCACTAGATCTGGTATTACTTGACTTCTGGCTTTTCCCCAGAGTCAACCATGAAAGATGAACGTTTTGAACTGATTTGGGGCATGAAGACAACCATGACAACACAACTGAAGATACTCATAAAAAGGACTTCCAGAACTGCTTCAGAAAGTGGCAAGAAGAGTGGGGTAAGTGCATTTGAAGCAAAATGTCGGGGGGGGGCTCATTTTGAAGGAAATTAATGACAACGTGTCTTTTACTGTAACAAAATATCTTATAATTTAAACATTTACCACGTTTTCATCACACCTTATACATAATTTGATGAGTTGCTCACGCTCATGACATCCTTTACAACTTACTGTTTTGTAACACATTATTGTTGTTGTTGCTGTTATTTCTGGGAATATGAATGTAAACAGTGATCAAAATTATCCCCAGATGTATCAGAGATAAAATTCTAGAAAAACAGATTTCTAGGCACCATTCACTAATAAGGAAGACAAGACACTCCGTACAGTCTTGAAGGCCCGGCTGCCTTGCTAAAGGCTGGGACTTTCAGCACATATCTGGGGCAGGCAGGGAAAGGAAGCAAATTCTTGCTGCTCCTTCCAATGGCAGACACTGTCCTCTCCTCTTCCACTAGAGTGGAAGCCTCTGTTTTCACCTGGCCATAGAGCTGCCTGGAATAAGGCATACTTTTTTAACCTCTCTGCAGCGAGATATGTCCTTGTTACTAAATTTTGCATAGTGAGATCCAAGTGAAAATGTTGTGTTAATTCTAGAAGTGTATCAAAAAGGAGATGGGGTAAACCTTTTTTCCTATAGCTATAATGCAGTATGACTACAGCTCCAACTGTCATCTTGGACTCAAACTAAAGGCCATCATTACGGAAAAACAAGAGAAAACAAAACAAAACAAGTCCCTGATATCTTGGATCACCAGCACAGCCTGGCCTGATACCACCTGGTCTTCTTCAGTATGAGACTGAAAAGAATTTATATTGTTTCAGCCACTCCAATTTGGGGTTTTTATTATTTTAGCCAAGCCTAATTCAAATGGAGAATTCACCATATAAACCTTGTACATCTTTCTGAAGAAGATTCTGTTCTGTGACAGCATTAGTGATCAAATGGAACTTTAACCTTATCTGTAATATTCTAAGGATTTCCTATTGAAAAGAAAGATTTGTGTTATGATCTGTTTCTTTCTTTTCCTGTGTAACTCTTTTTGGTTTATGTCTTGTACTCTAATTACTTTCAAGATAATGATACACAGTGTAATAAATATAGTTATTTTCTTATTAATGGATTATGAAATTTGCTTTATTTTATCATAAAAATAAAATGATCTATTTTTAAATAGTCAGAGGTGGAACCTTTTCAACAGAAGCATGAAATAATGAAACTAAATGAAATGTGAGATGAGACATTAGTCTTTAATTCTTACTCATCTCTCAACTGATTAGTTTGAATCACATTTTCTGAATGTGGGTTTCACAGTAGATAAATAACTCTTAAGCCCCCTCGCTGCTCCAGAACTTGTGATGTAAGCTGATCAATGGTATTAACAAACACCACTAAGAAATGTGTCTGTCATATGAACAATACATAAGATCGTACTGTTGTTTCTGTACTATTATTAAAGTCTTCCATGCATAGATGAACATCATTTCCTGTACACTCTATAAGGAAGATAGAAGAATTTGTACTATATAAAGTGGAATAGGGACAATAAGCGTTTATAGCTCAAAAGCTATTTTTAGCAGAGAAAAAGGTTACATAAATAATCATTCTTACACCATGCTACAGTGAGAACCTGAAACTTCTCAGCAAAAGGAAATACTAGAAAAGAAGGTTAATATAGAATGTGTGGTAAAGGAATTCTTGAATCTTTAACATGCATTACTGTTATTTAACTAGGTTTATTTAACAGTCAGTGACCTGAAAGACCTTGCTTAAATAAATATTACAAAAGGAGTTACTTCCTCAAGAAGTATGTCTGTTACAAAATCTTAGGGTTAAAAGTTTTATAAAAGTAAATACTTCATCTTTCTTGTTGACACTCCACTACACTTTCAAAATGGGGTAAAAGTTACATGGGTGAGTTAATTTTTACCAATTCTGTTTAATCATTAGCTGAAGGTATTTATACAATATTACATGTATGACTAGACATGCTCTTAATCCTCAACAATTAAGCTATTTAATTTATAATTTAAGTATGTTGTTTATAATTTTAAATACATTAATATTCTATCACATATTTACATTATTAGGTTAAATATCAAAGAGGAAGAATAACAAAAGAAAAATTTTGTAGAATTTAAAGTAGAAACTTTTCAAGATTTTTTTTTGCTGAGGAGTTCATTTTAAGTTAAATTGTTTCACTAAACATTTGTGACTTATTAGTTGTCTTAAATTTTTAAATGTCTTATTAGGACTGTTCTAATAAGCAAAGATGATTGATCATTAACGTGTTCAATAAGCAATTTCTGATACTATGACAAATCAGGGATTATTTTAATAGGAATGCATTTTGGGATACTTTTTATTTTTCTCTATGTTAGACATTCTGTATAAGCTTTCAAGTATTCTCAAACCAAGTCCTAAAAAGGAATATTTTAATTTCCATTTTAGAGATGAAGTGAGACTCAATGAGATTAAATAACTTGGTCATAACTACTTAGTATTCGGCTTTTAGTCTAGATCTCGCTGATTCCATCCAAGTCATTATTCTACTATGCTAGAGTCCCAGAATATGTCAAAGCTACCCTATCATAATATTCTTCCACTGTGAAAACATTAGGAATTCACTGGAGAGAAGAAATTTAAATTAGTAGGAGTGTATGGGATGAAGGGAGCACAGCATGAGACTTTCATCTTGAGGCCTTTATGGAGAGCTAATATGACACTCTTCACTCCAGTATGGACTGGAGCTCTGATCAATTACTCTGTTCAGGGGTAATTCTGAATTTTCTAAAAAGTCAGTGAACTCTGGCATAAATTGCGTTTCATATTTGTAGAACTTACATCCAACTCCTTAGCACTCATTTACATATACAATTCAATCTCTCTGTGTTGTAAATTCCTTAAAATGCTTTGAACATTCATTCAGTTTGGAAAAATTTAATGATGAATAGCATGTGACTAAAAGTGTATTGTAAAAAATGCATAATATTATTTTCTTTAAAATAGTAAATGTTTATGAAAAAGTTTTGAGAACTAGCTTTGTTTCCCAAGGAGAGGCTTACTTACAACGTCATTTATTTCTATTCCTAAATTTGATGGCTTAAAAATATGATTTGGTTTACCATAATGTGTAGATATTTGACATTTCATTTGAGAATTAAATATGGGAGTTGTGCTTTTACTATATTTTGATGTAGAGCACCTATTACTGTAGCATAAAAAGATGATTTTTATGTACATTTTCTCCAGTAAAACACAATAAAGGTACATGTGCAAGAAATTCTAGCATGTGCTCATAATAAACCTAAATAAGAAAAAAATAAATAAATAACTCTGTGTTCTTAATAGCAGAATGGATGAATAAACATATATTAAAAACAAGAGAGTTCAATGGTAGAGAATGAGCCCCTTTTGTCCTTTTCTCTACATAAATTAGGAGAGAAAAAGCCTACATTCCTTCACATAAAATGTTTCATGAAATATCTCTAACAGAAGAAAATCTTCACCTTCTTCCCTCAGTGTATCACTGTGTATTTGCTCAGTTAGTCAGTTTGGGCTGCCATAACAAAATACCATGCACTGACTGGTGCAAACAACATAATTTATTTTCTCACAAGTCTAGAAGGTAGAAGTTTGAGATGCAGGTGCCAACAGAGTTGGGTTCTGGTGAGGGCTGTCTTCCTAGCTTCCAGCCTGTCCCCCTTTTATTATGTCCTCACATGGCAGACACAGCAATACTAACTCCCTGGTGTCTCTCTTTATAAGGGCAACAATCCCATCATGAAGGCCCCAGGCAAAGGACCTATCTAAACCTGAGCACTTTCTAAAAGCCTCATATCCAATATCATCATAATTGGGGATTATGGTTTTCAACATACAAATTTTGAGGGAACATACCTCAGTGCATAGCATGTTTTTTCTTGTTTCAGAACTAATTTTCTACGTTGTATTTATTTTCTTGCCATATTCTGTATAGACTGGCCCATCACCACTGTCATACAACTTGGAACTAGAAATTTCCTTTAACTACATGGGATAATTAGCATGTTTTCACCTTCTGACATATGCAGTATCGAGTTATTGAAGTTACCCATTCTTTTCCCTTCAGATCTTTTTATCAAGGTGCAAACAATTTCAAGGTAGATAAGCACAAAATGACTGTTGACTTTTCATCACTGTGATAAAATTTCTGGGAAAAAATACTTAAAGGAAGAAGGATTTATTTTGGCTCAGGGTTTCAGAGGTTTCAGTCCACGGTTGGTTGGCTTCGTTGGATTAAGCCTCAGGGAAGGCTGACCCTGTGGGAGAGGGATCACAGGAGGCTGTGCATCAGAAGGAGGTGGGGGAAGAAGGTGCAACCTTCAAAAGCACACTCCTCAGCCACCGTGCAGTGACATAGTTCCTCCCAGTAAGTCCAGCTCCCAGAGACACATTCAGCTGCAAACACGTCAACTGACTGATCCACTGAAGACACCACCCTTATGGCATAATCACCTGTGTAGGCCCTGCCTCTGAACACTGCTGTATTGGGAAATCAAGCTCTCAGTACAAAAGTCTTTGTTGATGCATGAATCTCTACCTCATTTTCATTGAATTTTCTTGTATGAATATATATTTATTTATCCATTTTATTATGAAGATCTCAGAGCATTCATCTCATTTGGATTTATTATAAGCATGTTGCTAGAATGTCTTGTACATTTGTCCACAGTATAGATTTCTTTAAAAGCTATTAATAGCATTAGAATAACTATATTATAGGATTAGCTGTAACTTCAAACTTACAAAATAATGCCAACTGTTCTAAATTCTTTGAAGCCATTTCTACCCCTACTACCAGGCATGATAGTTTCATTTGCTCCACATAATTGTCAATGTATATTATTTCAGAATTTTTAAAATATTAAGCATTCAGCTATGCATGTACTAGTATCTCACAGAATTTTTAATTTTGTATTTTTACATGGTATCTGGCCACCTTAATTCCTTCTTCCATGAAATGTCAGTCTAGTCTTTATCAACTTTCTGTTGAACTCTCTGATAATCTTACTGATTTGGAGGAGTTCTTCAGACATTCTGGATGTTGTATTGTTGTTACTATATGCACTGAAAAATATATTAACCAGTATATAGCTTCTATTTGTGCTCTTATTGGATTTTTGATGTTTAGAAAATTTTGAGTGTATGCCAAAATATCAAAATTTTCTTTTACTATTATTGACCTTTTTCTATTTAAAAAAATATCTTTCTTCACTCCAATGTCATCAGTGTGTTGCCTTATATTATGTTTTAAAATTTTACTGAAACAAAACAGCAATGTCACTTTCGTCATCTATCAAATATCAATACATTCATGGGTCTGTTTCTGGCATCTCTATTTTATTCTAGGATCTATCTCCATGTCAGTATCACATTCTTAATTACTGAGCATCTGTAATACATTTTTGCTTTGGTTTGATTTATTTGTTCTCAGAAAGGTTCCTGTGTCAGAGGTCTGGTCCCCAGATTAACAGTATTTGGAGGTGGTGCTTTTAAGAGGTAGAGTCTAGTAGCAGGGCATTAGGTCACTGGGGACACTGCCCTCAGAAGGGAATACTGCACTAATCTTCTAAAGTGAGCCTTGCTAGTTGTTCTAAAAGCCTGAACCTGAACCTTGAGTTCCTCTCTGGCTTGTCTGAAAATGTGACCCCTTCCTCCCTCACATACTCGTCATTTACCGTGGAGTCAGAACATGACCCATCCTGTGTGCATTTTAACCTACAAAATTGTGAGCTAAAGAAACCTCTTTTCTTTATAAAGTAACCCTGCCTCAAGTATCTCATTATAGTGATGAAAGCTAAATAATGTAATTCTGGTGCCTCAAAAGGAATCATACCCTTTCTTCTTCAAAAGAGGAATCATATCCTTTCTCCTTCTTTTTTGTGTTTCCATAAAAACTCCTATGAATTCACTTGTCAATTTCCATTTTTAATAATTTGTTAGGATTTTTATTTGAATTTCCAATTTGTAAAGAATAAATATCTTTATAATATAGATTGTAGTTTTCAACCATGAAGCTGAGGATCTCATCACTTACTGACACTTTTCTAAACATATGTCAATAAGATTTTACAGTGTTCTTTTTTTTTTTTTTTTTGGTGCTGGGGATCAACTCAGGGCCTCATGCTTGCTAGGCAGGCACTCTAATCACTGAGGTAAATCCCCAGCCCATACAGTGTTCATTTTTAATAAGTCTTCATCTTTGTTAGATTTGCATTCAGTAATATGATATTGTCAATGTGAAATGTTTCTTATTTCATTTTCTGTCTGTTTACTGTACACAGAATCAAATCCATAGAGCATTCTAGAACATGAATAGCAAATGACAACTGCAGACTAATTGGAAGTATGCAAATACCAACATCTCACACCATCATTTTCCCCCAAAAGTTTTCAAGTCGTTTTTGAATTAGCTTATGCTGAATTTGTACTGAATTTGTATTTAAAACAAACACATTACATCCTAAAATTGACTTGCACTGATTAATAATAATGCATATTACATTTCAATGGACTATCATTTATATTGTATTAAAATGCTGTGAACTTTTAAAATGTAACATATATTGTTCATATTTCATAATTTAAAAATAAATCTAATCCTGCTTTATTTCCTAGAATTTAAGTAACATTTTTGCCTAAATATAACACAGTTAAAAATAAATATGATAATATAGATATGAATACACTGAAATAGTATTTTTAAATTGAAGTTCCATATGAGGAAAAAAGCAACCACTAAACAAATTTAAATCCACTTTTGAGTATCAGTTCAACAGGACAATCCACACTGAATGTCAGAGGGATAGTGGAAATAAATCATACATGTACTTTTTTAATCTCCTGTCTTTTCTTGTAAGCTATTTTTGGTGTCTTTCCATTTTCTCTTAATTTAATTGAAACAATATTCTTTAGGAGTCAGGTGGGCCAAGATTACATTTAGGAACTTTTCCACTACGTACTGTGATTTCCATGGAATTTCCAGGAGGCCATCAATTCATAGTCTAGTAACATTCAGAAAAGAAAATTATTTGAGAAATCAGATTCATTTACTGGTAAGAATGAAAGAGGATCAAATTTCTCTTGAGAAGAAAAATGGTACTACTTTCTCCATCTTTTTCTGTATGAAAGAGTTTTTAAATGATCAAATGTACAGTAAAGCTATTAGCATCTCTGGGAAAAACTTCAACTCTCAGAAACACACAACAGTAAGAAGAGAAGTGCTAAAATTTACAGTAGACAGCTGTTTCTTTTTATTTTCTATGTCGAGGAAAACCCAAATGGGAGTTCTAAGCACTGTGGTGTCTTAAATCAGTCAAATTCTACTACCTTTGGAGGACAGCTTTGCTTTCCTTTGAGAGGACCAAATGGATGGGCTTCTGTGTGAGAAAGTGTCTCCGAAGGCCTTCTTTTCTATACATTTAACGAGTCTCTCTAGTTAATTCTTAAACATGGTTATGTTATGATGTTCTCACACTCTGCAGCAGGAAAAAGTTCCTTCAAGAGGAAATAAATGTTCTTTGTATCTAAATGTCTTTGATTTTATTCCAAAAACTATATTCAAATGTAATTTTACTTTCCTTCTCTCTGGAGTGAGCTACATCTTCTATTCTGATTCAGAATGCACTTTTTAACCTTCTGGTTGTATTCAGACAATAAAAATACATAAATTAAGGAAAAGTAATCTCTTGTTATATGCCCAACTCCATTCTGTGTGTAGAAATCCATTCTGTTACTTCACAGAAAACTGAGGTAAGTCCAGTGTAGCACCTCAACCAAAGGAGGCAAGAAATCTGTGAAGGTCTGAGGCTCAAAAACGTCATGTGTCAGGTCTCCATGTGTATTTCTCTAATACCTGAAAGAGTCTACACAAGGAGTTGGGTATTTGATACAGTGCAGTTACAAAGGGCAACAACTCAACAGAGAAAAGCTAGCCAAGTGGGAGCCCACACTAGATTTCTCAACACTGCAGGAGGTGACAGGAACCATCACGCATTAGGATGAGTGGACTGCTTCAGTGTGGGACTTTGGAGAGAAAGACACTTGAAGGAGATTGTCGGAAAGGCTTGCTGCATGGTGCCCTCTGTATACACATTTGTGTTACTTCTTTAATAAAAACTATAGCCCTGAGATACAATTCTGACCCCCAAGTAAGAGACAGAAAGGATGGAGAAATATTAGAAAGAGAGAACGCAGAGGGAGGAAGAGAGAGATGGGAAGAGGTAAAGAGCGGAGAATGAAGAGGAGAATGAAGGGGAGGAAGAAGAGAGAGCGAGAGTGGTGGAAGCATCCTAGTCTGCTGTGGAAGATTCAGGAAAGTCATACAGAAGTCCTGGAGCCAAAGGTTGCCAATAAAGATCAGAGGCTGTCTTTTGTCCCCACTATACTTAGTACACTTAGCCCCTAGAGAAAAGTAGCTCTTGGGAGGTGTGGTCTTGGTGCAAATGCATCATGGGTTTCAAAGATATCTGATGGAACTTTTTGCCAATTAAACTCCCTTTTGAGATGTACTCTCTTGATGCCACAATCTCTTCATCAAAATCCTGATGTTCATAAACACCAGTATATAACTCAATGTTTTACTGCATATACAGACCAAAATAAAACTATCAATATTATCATCAAGATATTTTTATTGAAAACAGTTTAAGACATTTTGCAGATCCTTTATCCTTAGAGTATATTACATTAGGGATGTTTAATTACACATACATTACTGTGTTTTAAAGTCCTTTCGGTAGAAATTTTTTTTTCTTTGTAGCTATTATAGTAGTAATCTTTCCATTACCATAATAAAATACCTGAGGATAGTCAGTTTAAAGGGAAGAAAGGTTTATTTTGGCTCATGGTTTCAGAGCACTAAGTCCATGGTTGGTTGGCCCCATTGCTTTTGGCCTGTGTTATCACAGTTCATCATGAATAGGAGTGTACAGCAAAGATGCTTGTTTACCTCGTCATGACTGAGAAGCAAAGAGTGAGACAAGAAAAGACCATGGTCCCTTAAGGTCATCTCCTTAGTGAACTTTCTTCTACTAGGTCTCACCTCCTAAAGTTTCCTCTATTTCCCATTAGTGCCACAGTCTGTGGACTAAGCATTGAATACATAGGCCTTGGAGGACATTTAAAATTCAAAGTATAGCAGCTAGGCAGCTATGGTAGCTGCTAAATATACCATTAGGTTCATTTGTGTATTTTATTTCAATTTTAAAGATATTTTAAATTTTGCCTTGTAGTTACAGAAATTATTTATTAAATTCTAAAGTCAAATCTGCAATTGAAAGAAGATTCTGAGAAATTGAGTATTACAATTTGGATCTTACTTCTCTGCAGAGGCAGACTGCCAGGCTGCGGCACTTTTGGAGATGGAGGAGCCTTTGGGAACTGAGGTCTGGTGGGAGGAAGTGAAGTCATTCACACACATTCTTAGAGGAGGCATTGGGAACCCAGTCCATTCTTGTTCTCTGTTTCCTGGCTGCCATAAGGGGAACAGATTTATTACGTCCACACATGCTCCCCACCATGATGTTCTTTCTCACTACAGGCCCAAAAACAATGGAGACAATTGAATGAGGATGGAAATCATGAGCCAAAATAAACATTTCACCCAAATAACTCATTAATCTCGAGTATTTTGTCAAATGACCAAATGCTGGATAACACTAGTTTGCAGGTCCACTGATTCCTTCTACCCTATTCTATTCCCTCTTTTCTATACAATTTTTTAATAAAAGGATTATCTTTATGCTGCTTTTTAAACTGTTCTTATTGTTTTAGTATCTGTCATCTTGCTAGAAGTAATGTATTTATTTATGTAAATTGTAGCACCCTGCTCATTTGCTTAACCTTGTTTTCTCAAGTAGCATTTTATTCAAAGGATCCTGGCCTAGCAGTAAGAGGCATTTCACTCCTCTTTTTAGTTGCACAGTACTCCACTGTAGGAATATGCCATTGTTTAGTCACCGTGGTGAACTTATGATGATTAACATGAGCAGGAACACCTACCTGGACTAAGTTGTTGTGGATCTGGGCATAGAAGATCTACCTTAAGGTTACTGTCAACACAATATAAAAGAGAACAGGAGCAGAAGATAGCAGCTGGGAGCAGAAGATAGTTTCCCAGGAGAAGCTCTGTTGCGGCAAGTTCCCAAAGGGAACTCTCTGTTCTTGTCACAGAAGGCGCTCGCTGTCATCAAGGATGGCTGCTGTTTGCTTTGGGGGAGCTCCGGTCTTCATCTCTGCTGTGAGCATCATATCCTGGTTCCAGTATAGATTTCTTCAGCCTTTTAGTGCAGACTTGGACATACATGGGACATTGCTGGGGGTTCCCAGCTCTTGATTAGGTCTTTTGGGTCTCCAGTACACAGATAAATACTCGGCACTCTGAGTGCATTTGGCATGTGTATGAATGTTGTAACTCGTAAATGTTCTGTATTAAATCTGCTCTCTTGCAAACCACTGACTCTAGAAAAGTAACTAATACTCAGCTTATAATGGTCATCTGCATTTGTTTCATGTTCTTTGCTATGAGAAATATTGGTTCAAGGTTTAGCTGGTCCTTATATGTATTATATTTATGCTACCCTTCCTGCTGAGGGGGTTCTTTTTCTTTCCATCTCCTTGAATTTGATTCTTTTTAACAGAATACAGGGGAAAAAAATACCTTGCCAGTTTGCTCTTTGAATGCATTCTCTGAGAAGCCGAGTGTCAGGTGAAAAAAGCAACTATACTGAGACCTTCATGCTGTGAAAAGCCCAAGCCATGTAGAAAAGCCATAGAGAATGAGCCGAGAGGACAGAGGGAGGGAAAGAGAGAGAGAGACTATATTAGTGAGAGTAGAGAGGCCCTCAACATACGGTGAAGAACCCAATTTGGAAATGGATCTCTAGTCCAGCCCTCTCAGATGACAGATACCAGCTCTCAGTCAAGCACCTTCTTCAATCATGACCGATAGATCAATGACCAAGATAAAATATGCATTTAACACTATGGTGTGTATGACAGAAATATATATAACCAGAACTAATTTATATTTATAAAATAAGTAATGAAATGTATTTTCTGTGAAAAGCACTTTTAAACCTTTTGCTGTACAGTCCAAATAAATTATTTCCACATGTTAATTACTAAAAAATGGAAAAATAACATTTTAAAAAATTCTTTCGGGGCTGGGGATTTAGCTCAGTGATTAGAGTGCTTGCCTTGCAAGCACAAGGGCCTGAGTTTGATCTCCGGCACCACAAAAAAAAAAAAAAAAATTCTTTCATTTCTTAAATGTGTCCATCATTCATAATTATTCATTTACATATACTTAAGAATAAACTATTGAGTATAGTATTTGAAAATATTTTTACGTCTTTGTAAAATCAGCTCTCCTGTTAGCAAAATATCCTGCTTTTTCCATAATCCTTTTTTTTTTGTCTCCACAGTTTCCTTTATACTATTCTAGGCCATACAAATACTTATGAGACATTTTAGAAGACTTTAAAGTCTAGATAGTAAAATAAACCACTCATTTCCAATAAAAAGCATTGTGGCCAATGCTATTCCAGTTGAGAATTTTACCTGGCTGGCTCAGGGTTAGTGGCACAATTATATCTGTGCTATGAAAACATGAAACAGGTCAGGACCAGGGAAGGATATTTTTCTTTTTCATTTCCATTTTAGGGCACTCTTTACTTCAGTTAAAAGTATGATCTATTCACGTTTCCCCAATTATACAAGCAATCATGTATGGTAAACTGATTTAAATACTACCACCATATCATCCATTTACCCAAGTAATATTTAATACTTTGTATAACTGGTGTTACAGGCAACATGTATTTGTTATGTTGTTTCCAATAAATGAAACTAGATGCTATTTTTTGATTATTTGCCTCCAAATATTTCCTTGAAAGACACAGAATTTTTTTATCGTAAATTAATGGTTTTGACTCCTTTAAAAACACCAGTAAATATATTTCTTATATCCAAAAATTCAAGTATTATTCATGTGAAGAAATCTTAGCTTTAATATTGGAAGAATTATACACATAAATTTCCACGTACAAAACCAAAATCCAGTCCAAGAGAAAAAGAAGTTAGTTATTTTTATGGTACCATGGTGCTATTATATATTATTTATAGTAGAGTTAATTGATATCTGGACTTAAAATATATAAGAACTAGGAAGAGCAATGTACATGTTATCAGAATAAATATATTTTATATATGTATACTTTATCTTTCTATCTTGTGTTTTATTTCTCAATTAAAGAACTTTTCGAAATGTGCTATCTTTTACAAGAAATAACTGGATTAGGAAGTCACTTTTTAAAGCTTGGGCTTTTAGTCATTTTGACATTGTTGGCATGCTGTCAGCTAAAAAATCTACTATAAAATTTTGATTGTGACTTACATAATCTAGTGTACAGGAAATGCCTTTGTGAGGACCTTAATACTGCATATTTTATCGTTTAATAAAAATAACAAGTAATTTTAAAAACTATACTTACTATATGATATTTGAAACTCCACAGAGTAAACAGTTTTTTAAAAATATTATTGTTGCTCATATACTTCAGTTGAACAGTCTCCATGGTTATCAGGGTTTTGGCTCACAGTGAAGTCCACACCTGACCAAATATTGGCACGAATGTTTCAAACAGTGAACAGAGCTACCAGCAGCGTAGCCATGTCACTTATCCAGCATTAACAATATAGTTTTTAAAGTTTCTTTATCAGGTTTCTGTAAGTTTATAAAACCTACCACTTTCAGAAAAGGGAAAAAAAAGGTAACTCAGTGGCTCTCCTTGTGTGGCTATGGCCTATTTCAGGATATATAAGGAGGCAATTTTTCTCCTTTATATTTCACATTCAGAAATTTGTGTACATGTGTTCAGTAAAGCCTTTAGAGATGTAGAAAATATTCTAAGTTATTAGGTACTCCCTGAATCACACGAGAAGTTAAATTAGAGGAAATGTTAAGATTAAAAATATGGGAGATTAAAAGAAATAGAGTTAAACTCCAACATTTTCAGTATGCATAATTAATAATAGCAAATATATAGAATCTATTTTTAATCCACTTAAGATGATACAACCCAAAGATCTACAGACATTTAAACATTAAGTTGAGACTTGGCTGAAGTTTCAAAACCTATAACTGTGTCTATTAAATCACCAAAACATATGCAAGTAAAAGTCCATTTAAATGAAGGAAGGAAAGATTGAGGAGCTGCATATGGTGACTCAAGATTCACATGATCCTATCAACATATAAAAGGACAACCTACATAGTATCAATCAACAAATACCAATATTGACTAATTGTTTTTTAGATATAACATTACTGTCATGTGTTATTCATAATTTTATAAGCCATACATGATTAACACATGATTGCTGAATAGATATATAAAATCTACCACAATGGGCCGATTAAAGCTATATTGTGTGAAGCTTCAAGTATCAGCAATTTTTATCCCTATAATCATTTACAGTAATTTGTAAAATATTAAAGATTATAATGGCAATTCAAAAGTTTATTCTGCATAGTATAAAAGCTAATATGGTATTTAATGGGCTAATAATAGGACCAACACAGGAAAATTTTAACAAAGTAATTTGTGCAGGAAAATGTTCATGTTTTCATTTTTCAGCAATAAGAAAGTAAATTTTATAATACACAAACAAAATTTTTTGGTTTAAAATATTTATCTAAATTATATTTTGCATTGAATGCTTTTTCAAAATCCTTTTTTTCTATCAACTCGTAATTAAAAATGAATTCATTCAAGTACAGAATATAAAGAATTACATATTTTTCTATGAGAGTCCTTTCACTTGTTTAAGACCAAATCACAAAGTATTCCCAGTAAAATATAGAGGCTGCAAGAACTTTACCACAACCAGAATTTCTGTAGTACTCTGTTGTAGATTTTGAGTACTACAGCACATCATAGCATATTAAAGACATTGAAAAAATTTACAGTAACAAAATTCCTTAGCTTTATCTCAACCCACTGTTTCTACTATTTGACTACAGATTCATTTTTTCATTTCACTGAACATGTATTAACATACATATAACAAGTATATTGTAGGATACACTTCTGGAAACTCCATCATATTTCAGTAGTTTCATCAACATGGTCTTCTCTCTCACTATCACTAAACCCTGCAAGGTCTCCCTCTGCAACATATCTCAAATCCATTCAGTTTCCTCTATCTGTTGCCACTATTCTAAATCTAAACTACTATCATTATTTAGGTTAAATATTATAAAAACCTCTTTGTTGGTGTGTCTACTTTTATTGTCCAATCAATTTTCATCAAAGCCAGAGAACACCAGGAATACATATGTGTGTTGCTTTCTTGATTATAATTCTTCAAACAATTGTTTCTCAAAGTACTTAGAAAAAAATATAAAAATCTCGAAGCTGTCCTAAAAGATTCTGACAATATATAGTTCTTGAAATATGATGTTTTTCCCCCTTCAAGTCTCCTAACAAGCTGTTTCCTTTCTTGGAATTTTCCTTTCTTTTGTTTCCTTCCTTCCTTTCTTTCTTCCCTCCTTCTTTCTCTTCCTTCCTCTGTTCTCCCCGCTCCTCCCTAATTCCTGCTTATTTACAACCATTACATGAATGTCATGTTCTCAGAGAGTCCTCACTGACCTCTCTTCCAATTTAGTTTGAGTAGCATTCCATTATACAATTCCAATGGGAGGGAGTCAGAGATCTGAACAGTGTAGCAAGATTAAAACTACAGTTTAATCACAGAAGACGAGAATACTAGAGGGAGAATGAGTGAAGCAAATCTTTACACCAGTGATTCCCACTGGATCACACGGGGGGCAGGGGAAGAAGATGGTAGAGACTTAGCAGCCCTCACTGGGATAAGAGAAAAACTCAATGCATTCATGACCTGAGCTTCTTATATCTAAAAGTTTCTACAGTCACATAGATTGGTATTATTGGACTCTAGTACTCTTGTTTTACCACGTGTTTTCTTATTTTTGCTTCTGTGTACGCCTTCTGTTCTTGATTGCCTTGTTTGTCTCCATGTGGGCTGTACCATGAAAACAGGTAAACAATTTGGAATTCCTACCACATTATGTTAGGTTTCCCATAAATTCCAAGAGTCTTTTTATTCTTCTTTATGCACTTACAACATTTAATTTTGTGTTTCATTATTAAATGTCTGTCATTCTAAATTAAATCTAGTGAGGGCAATATCATTTCTCTTCTGTTTAAGTCTGTGCATTCAATTAGCAACAGAGTGCCTCAATAAATGTTTGTGAACTGAATAAATTACTATATGAAGTACCAACTGCGTCAGTTACTGTGCTAAGAACTAACTGTAGAAATGTGGTAAAATGTAGGCCCTGTCCTGAAAGTTATAAAAGCAAAGAAGAAGACAGAACATTAAAAAAATTATTAAAAGAAGGTTTGATAAATGCTGTGAGATACCCTGGGTAGCTAATAAACCTGCAGAAAATAGTGCATAATACTACACCATTAGGGGGATAAAGAAGAAGGTTAAAAGAAAAGTAAAAAGGGGAAAAAATGGTAAAGTGCAGCTACACTTGTTGCAAATAGGGAGGGGTGGGTGAATGGAAGGGAGGGGAGGGGAAGGGGGGAAGAGGGGGGAAAACCAAGATGTATCATGTACAGGTACAAAATAACCATGTTGATTATGATCATTATGTATACAATGTACCAATGCATGTTCTTGGTAAAAATAAAAAAAAATAAATAGAATATTCTGATGTTCTCTTGACTAATTACACTGCTAATTAATATGACATATTAATATGACAATTCACATATATACGAATGCAACATATATATATTATATATATTATATATATTATATATAATATATATATTATATATATATATATGTCACATTCACAATTTTGACTTAAGTAACCCATCTGTTTCTTTGAAGAAATGTTTAATCTTTATATTGGTCAGAATTACCAACCAAAATGAAGGAACATGGAAACAAAGAGTTCAAATAAACTTAACCATGTTTATATGAAGTACACACACACACACACACAGGAATCATACTGCTGCAATACTAAGGAAATTTAGAAAAAAAATACATGTATAGTATTTCCTACAATTATCTTTACTGTCATATGAAACATTTATTTTCTGTTCATATTATGTCTAAGTCATGTAAAACAGTATCTCCATCATGTTTCTTGGAAAAAGCAAAATATATTATTAAACATCTTAGGGCAAGCAAATTTCTCTTTTGTAGCAAGGTTTTAATCTGACTAAGACACAGAGATCAGAGCAAGAATTGAGTCATCTGCTTTTCTGATCCTTCTATGTGGTTAGAAGCTCTGATAATTATCAAGAACAAAATCTCCATCAAAGGACCAGATGAGGGTTTTACAAAAGTTGAAAGGAATTGTTAGATAGTTCTCTGTTAGTCATTCCAAAGCTTATTAGATGGCATAAGAAAAACTCACTTTGTGCCACTCGTGCCGTATTAAGAGTTCTTCATTATTTCTACATTTCAAGATATATAATCTTTACTTCAAATCATGAAACTAAAACCCACATATGGAGAAAATACATATTGCATCCTTCTTGTGTGAATAAGGGGTTGCTGTCCATGTGTACAGATGTTCCAGATATTCAGATTTATCCTCACCAACTCTGTTTTTCTTTTGTATACACATAACTTTGTTTTAGTTTCTAGCTAAAACTGCTCCTTACAAAGAATCGTTTTCCTATAAGTATTTTTGTATCATTAAAATAGTCATAAAATTCTACATCTATAATTAAAGTTTACAAAGTAATTTCCCTATTGTTGTTTTCTGTTCTTGCTTGGGGGGAAATGGTGGAATTTTATAGTTTTGCGGCAGCATTTTATTTAACTTGCTTATAATTTCTCCATTTCACCATATAATATAGTGCCTACTTACATACATCAAACCATAAACATTTCATTGATATTCATACTTAAAATAGCTGAAAAATATTTTCATCTATATGCATTGGTGCCCTCTGTTTATCAAAATAAAACTCAGGAAAATTTTAAGTCCTGGGAATTCACTGCATAAGCCAATGTTCTTAGTTGCAAACCACAGAATTTACTTTAACACAGACAAAGCTTACATGGAGTGCAAACAATGTAAGAAGCTCCTAGATCTTCCAAGAAGACCAGAGAGTCAGACCCAGAAGCTTCAGCCTTTGGAAAACCGGTAAGCACATTAAATTAATTGCTTTGGTTTGAAAAACATAACAAAACAAAACAAAAAACTGTCATCTGAACTTGGCCATGACATTCCAGCTTTTACGCCTCCACAGCTTATATCAAAAATACTAAAACTAGACTTGAGAAGATTCTCTCCTGCTGGCCTCAATAGCTAAATGTTCTGGTTACCAAAAGAAGTGCCCCCAGTGTGCTTGCTTCCCTCACTTGGATTCCTCCAAATTCAAATCTCCTGGGTGTGAGGGCGATCTGGCTGTCACGTCTGTCAGCCCAGGGATCCCGGCGTTGATTTGGCTGAGCTGGCCGGCCAAGCAGGTGTCGCCTTCCTCCTTCATCACTCTGTGTGGATCCTTCCCAAAGGGGTGGGCTCTGTCGAAGAGGATGACCACCCCCAATAGAGGAAGACCTACCATTTCCTCGGGCCAGGGTATACAAGTAGCTGCATTCCCCTGCTAGAACCTCCAAACAAGTTCTCAAATCTCTTGCAAATACTTCATACACTGGTAAGTAAGACATAGTCACAGGTTTATGTGCTCATTGCCAAGAAAGGCTGGAAGAATAATCTCTGTCTTCTTTGGCTAAGTGTTCAAACTCCATTGTCTTAGATTCTGTATTTCTCTACTCGGTATCCATTAATCACAGGGCCCAACTAACAGTTAAAGTTGTTCACATCTTCCCTGTGGTTTAGCTTTCATAGGAGTATGAAAATCTTATCGTGAACTCTAGAACCAATCATAAATTCATATCAAGTACCTTTTGTATCTAACTTTTACACACCAAGCCAATATCCCTCTTACCCTAAGTGATCCAGAGCCAAATGCCACACAACCAGACACTAGTCTGCTGACATCATTCAAACTAGCCAGTCCTAAGCCATTTCCTCTGCCTTGCTTTAACTTCTAGTTCTGTTTTCCTGATCTTACAGTTATGTCTGTCTATCAGGCAGACCTTCTAATATTTGTGGGCAGCTATTATGTGATCTCCTGAGTTCTCACCTCTTTTTGTTAACCACTGACATTTCCTTTCACCTTCAGCACACACAGTAGCCTAGAGCTCTCACTAGCTTCCTGACCTTCCTCTGAATCACTCCAATTTGTAAGTATTTCTTACAAAATAGAGTTCTTGCATTTCGGGTATAATAGGAGGATTACACGTGTGCTACACTTTTAAATACTTACGTCATGCTTTTGACACATATTGATCTTAACAAATCCTGAATCTATTTTTAATTAATTGCTCAAATTATTTTGAAGGTTCAGTCACACTCAAAGAACAAGCTTAGATGAATGACTATCAAGCCAGTAAATGTATCAAAAAAAAAGAAGTTAAAGAGTTTAAGATTCTCTTTCCTGACACTCGAAGTTCTTATAGACCAAGAAATCATAAAAAAGGTCACAATCAATAAGAGGATAGTTTTTATTCAGGAAACCTATTCAGAATAGATTTCCAAATTGGCAGACACAGGTTCAGTTAGAAACTGAACAAGTCAAGAGGAAGGAGGACTGGATAAAAGGGACAAGTAGCCGGCTGAATTAACAGGTTTCATTTACCTTATTAGCCACACAAGTTGTCTGGAAAAGATGTGGACTGGCGCCCAGTCCCATCACACAGCAAACTGCACTTGATTGGCTGGTGGGGTGCTGTCCTCTTAAGGGTTATTGTCAAGCAGTGGGTCTCTTGGAACAGCCAGCAAATCAGCAGAAGCAACCTGCTTGGACACTCTGAATAATCTGCAGTCTTTCCAGCACATTCTTTCCAAACAGCATTCTTTATCTGGAATCGAGGGACTTGTTTGTATGAGGTAAACTGCAGCCCTATGAATGCCATTTCTGAGGACCACAGAGAAACTCTGTTCTCTGTCTTGACCATGGTGCAGCCTCTTAATTTTTATTGCCACATCTTCTAGTGCAGTTTTTCCCCTTCACCAAAAGTCAAACAACTGTTTATCAATCCCAGAACATGGCTAGAGATTGACAAGAAATTCCTCACCCCAGAATTTCTACAACTTTTTCTCACCTGAAAACCGGAGGCTGAGTCCTCTTTCTGGTCTCCTGGTATTCCACCCCTTTTGAGGGTGTTTCTGAAAGCAGCATGATTATTCATTCCAGTCCAGACAAGTAAATTGTTAGGGCTGAGAAATGGGAAATAGCAAGTATGTTTCATGCTTATCTTTTCATATTTTTATGATGATCACTTGGCCCTACCCAGGTTGAAGATATTTCTCTACAGTGAAACTGAAGTATGATAAAAGAAATAAAAAGAGACCAAAGCCTCAGTTTGGGGTTTCTCTTATTTTGTTGCTCTGGGTCTGATCCCTGTTCGGCTCTGCACTTAAGCACGTTAACCATGTAAGGATTATCTGTGTTACAAAGTTTACTATCTATAAATTTGGCTTGTCTATCTCATCCCCCTTTAAGACTAAGGACAGCAAGGTAAGAGTAACTACAGTAACTTTCAGTGTTTGCAGGAACATCCAAACTCTGTTACAAAGTCCCCTTCAAGACACAGTGGGGAACACCTAAATAGTGTCTCCAAACCTATCATCGCTTCAGGTTCTAGGGAAAGCAGAGCCTTGCACACCAGCCCTTGATGAGACTGCCTCCCCATGTAGAAATGATGACTCCATTATGGGAAGCAAAGCAGCCCTTATCCAATGCAAAAATAATCACTTCATGAGAACCCGGTTGCCTCTCAAGCCATAAGCACTCCTCCAGAAACAAGAAACTTCACCTAGGATAACGGTTCACCGGACCAGCCCACTCAGCTAATCCATACAAGTTGCATCATTCTCTTGTGAATGGGGCAGTCCAAACCTCCTCACCACAATGCTCAAGCTGGAGTCGTTCTCATTCTCCCTTATCGTCTAACTCTGCTTAATAAGTCAGCCTCAGCCTCACACTGATCTATCCTGAAATCCTTTTTCAGTGACAAGTCAAGAACCTACTCAGCAGCATGAGATGAGGTCCTCACCTCTCTTTTGGGGCACCTCCTCAGACCCCTCCTAGTGACAGGCCCATCAAACTGGCCAAACTAGGAGTCTCTTCTCTCTGACAGGAAATCACATCGGATCATCTCAGGCAAGACAGGCACAGAGTGGGATGACAGCTCTCTTTCAATCTTTATTATTTTTATTGTTGAGGAGGTGCTGAATCTACCAGACCCCTTGATATTCTTGTAAATTCATCTCTGATTATTCTTATTGACCAATGTTCCATTCTTACATTTAATAGAAAGGAGGGACTCTATGTTTAATTAAAAATGTTAATAAGAACTTTGCTTATTTTCTATAAATTAGAGAATGTTAATTTTCTTAAATAGTTCTCATTTGCAAAGGGTAAGTAAAAAAGTTTTTGTCCTATCGCTATGTTGGTTAAGGGAGATCATGTCTCACAATTAAAAAAAAAAATTAAAGGCCGGACACAGCTCAGTGTGAAGGTCGTAGGTTCAATCCATGACACTGAGGCAGGAGATAAGAGTGTGGCCAGCCAGCTGGGCAAGAGGCGTGACCTGTCAGTGACAGAGATCCAGCACACTTGGGCAGAAAAACAGTTCCCAAGCCCTGCATCCGCAACCAATCAGAAAGCACCATCCTGAACTCTTCTGACACAAAGTCAAGCAGGTTTTTTGATAGGACGGCTTAGATCTAACATCAGCCTGGAGACTAGGGGAGTGAAAAAGACAACAGCCTAATGGCCACTGCGCTTTCTCTTTTACAATGTCCTGCTCTCACTCTGCAGGATGTACTTCTTTAAGTACATTTAATAAATGTAACACCTCACTACTTTTTTGTCTTGTCATCCAGTTCTTTGTTCAGGACAATAAGTACCTGGAAAGAATCTCCAGAAGGAGCCCACAGTACCCTAGACCCCAGAAAAATAAGAAAAAATGTCTTTATTTCTATTATTACATGATCCTGTAATTTGCTTTCTGAACTAAGAAACTTTATAGTTCAGCATGAACATATATAATTAACAGTCTAATTTTTACATCCAACCAATTCTACACTAACTTTTCTCATTTCTGTAGATAGATACAACAAAAATAAATTTGTTAAGCGATAAGAGAATCATCAAAAGCTTATTATTATATGTAAATTATCAAGACTACTTACATATTGTACTTAAATACATACTATACTACTAAGATCAAGTCAACATAAATTGCCAAAAGCTAAATGAGCTACAAGAATTATATATAGACACACTGATAAAAGTTACTCGAACTTTCTAAACTTTAACGAAAGTATAATAGAAATTTTTAATGAGAAAAATAAGTTTTTGTTTAATTTGTGGATAATTTACATTTTTTAAGGAAAGACCCTTAAACTTATTTCATCTTTTTCAATAGTGTGAAAATAACAATTTCATTTTCTCTAAGGTCTGAAAATAAGAAATAAATAAAAAATAAAAAAATAAAATTCCCTTTAATTTCATCTACCAGTGTTAATCACTTGCCCTGTTTTCAACAAGAATTTTAAATGAATAGCATTTAAGACATTAATATCATTTTCATTGCCCATGATATCAATACTCAATCATGGTTTTCTATTCCAATGATTGTACTATTTGTAATACTGAGGTAGGAGAGTAGGGTGTGGCAAAGGCTGGCTGGTGAAGTAGGCATGACCTGTTCATTACAAAATCCCAGAGGCACCTTCCAGAGAGAACGGCCAGGACCTGATGTCAGCCTGAGGCGGGAGAGCCCAACACCACCTCTCAGGTCCTGGATGCAGACGTTCTCAAGGGTTTCCACAAGATTTGGAAAATATGAAATAAAGGAAGTTGTGAGGAGCCGGTGCTATCATATCTTTCCATGGTAGCCTGTATGTCTCTCAGATACAGTATGTATTTTTTTCCTACTTTTTTCCTTTGTTCCACCCAAACTCGCTCTTGAGAGCCAGTTTCTCTCCCATCTCCATTTTGCCTTTTAAATAAATTTTGTCACCACTTTTGGCTCATTTCATTCAATTCTTTTGTTCAAGGCAGGAAGAACCTGGAATTTAACTCCAGAAGGAAAGGCGAGCAATGCAGGACCCAGTAACATTTATTTGGAATATAACTACCTGATAGCAATATTTGCCTCACAAATCTTCAGAGGACAGTACTGTAGTTAGAAACAAAGGAGCTGAGCCACTCCCTTCCCTTCATCCACCTGCAAACATTACACCATCCCTAATGATTATCCTTGCTTTCATCCATAACCCTAAAACAGGGAAGTCATGTGAGCCACCTGCCTTTTTGCCACTCAAGTATAAACACAAGTCCATCCAAATGATTATTCAGGTTTAACTTTAAGAGATTGTGCAGATTGCTGACATCAGAAAAGAGACACAGTGGAAGGCACCTAGGACCACAGTCCTATAAACAGGAGGTCAGATCCTGTAAATACTGGGAGACAGAGTTACAAAGACCCTTTTTTCCCTGCCCACTCTGCCCTCCTGGCTGTTCCTGCTGCCCCATGATCTCCAGTAAATGTAACCACATACGACAAGGTGTACACTTGGCGATTCTTTCCTTGTCGTACACAAGAACCTGGACCATTCCGGCCACTCATCCGTAACACACACACACACACACACACACACACACACACACACACACACACACATATATACACATATATGGAAAATGGAATAGTAGATAAATATATACATATATATTTCATTATTCATACATAACATCATGGAACATGTTTTTATCTCTTACTTCAGCAATCTAGAGTATATTCCTAGCTCATAAAAAACTATTTTTACAGTGTCACTGTAAAGCATACCTTAGTATTGAACTGTATGTGAAATCTACATTTTACCATGGTTGCAAATAACTCAGTGATCAATATCCCCAGAATTGTGTGCATATGATGTAAAATTAATTTGCTGTAAAAGGCTTCTAAGAGATATTGTTAAATTGTTACAGGATTTAAAAAGTTTGTTTTAAATTAATTTGTTTTAAATGTCAAAACTCTGTGGGAAATGACTGGATCTTAGATGTTTAGTCCCTAGAATTTTCTCCAATCCTTTTTTAAGGTTTCCCTGAGGCAAGAAGCTAAGTGGCTTTGTTTTGCCAACAGTTAAAGCTCTTCTGTAATTAAAATTGCAAAAGCTACCCACTTTGCAAAGAAAAAAAGGATTTAGTGGGAAAAATTTCCTTTGTAGCTAGAGGAGTCAAAAATAAGTTTTAAAGAAGCAGCTGAGACATTCCAGTAAAAGAATTTATAAATAGGAATCTTAGAATTCCACACCTGTGTATACTAATAAATGTTAACAACATCCATTCAACTTTTTAAAAAGTAAAAGACAGATTTTGGGAACCCAGCTTGAATTCAGTGTTTTCATCTTTTGTGTTTAGCCAGGTAACCACTGACGGCTTCAATTACCCAGCCACTATTATGCAAATGAAATTGAAGCCAGAAGTCCTGCACCTGTGCTTGCCTCTGGATTTAATATTTCTGATGAGTTCTTAAATCCTGTTCTACAGACACGCATGTGAGGTTGCCCAACTCAGATTACAGCAGAGCAGGTGAAAAGCTTTTCAAATAGAGACAATACTTCTAAAGAATTCAATAAGGCATAGTACACGCAAGGGTTAGCCATTGTCAGATGGGAAACAGACACAACAAAAGTACAATAAATTATTAAGATGTTTGTTAGTATTGAGCTACTTGGCCCAGTGACATTAAAGTAATGGGAACAAAAAGGCAAGGGGAGTCCTTAGCTCTCTACCAGGCTTCTCCTTGCGGGAGGTCCTTTAACCCTCCTGGTTGACACCCTCAATAGAACTGTAGTAGATCTATGGTTGCCTTTAGCATTGTGAAATTTCCTATCTGTTTCTATAAATCATATGTATAACTCAAACTTTATTTGCAAGCCATCTCACTGTGGTACTCTAATAACTAACACAGAGATCTATTCATATTTGTGGAAATAATAACAATAGCAAATATTTAATTGACTCAGCATGTGCCAGGCATAAACTAAAGGATTTTGTGGGATTACTATAATTTACTTTTAGTACGTGGTTTAATCATCACAAATTAATGAGACTATAACAACATCCTATTGAAAACAAAACCAAACCTGAAGTTAAGCAGCATTAGCCAAGTACCTCAAAGCCACACAATGATTAAGGAATGGCAAGAGACAGCCCTAACACTCTACCTGACATTACAGAGAAGTGGACAAAGCAAGATAAATGTGATTTTTCCATTTTCATGCTAGACTACTGCAAAGAAATGGGAGGAAAGTAAAAAAGCTTATAATGGACCAATTTCCTATTACCATGTTTCCCCCTGATAATATGCAGAAAGTAGTGCATTTTTCCCTATGCTAATAGGAAAAGTATTAAGATGTGACAAGGTATCTCAAAATAGCCAGATCCCAGGACAACAAATACCCATTTGAGATTTGAAGGTGGAGTCTGCTTCTCCAAGGCTCGAGTCTGCATAAAAAGAGGAAAAGGAAGTAAAGGCATCATGTCATTTATGACTCCTACCTTTCTGGAAGCCCCATCAGTAAATTCCTCCTACATTTTATCAGTCAAAAATGGGTCCTGTTGCAATGGCAAGGAAGGTATTTTTAGTGGGGAACACTGTCACTTTGAACCAAATCAAAGCTCTATTTTTAATGAAGAAGGGGAGAAAGGATATTGAAGAGGTCACTATCAACTGCTTCTCACAGTCTACATCTAGGACAACCTTCATGGGTTTTCTCCACTGATTTTAAAAGAAAAAGAACACTGTAATTTAGAATCACTCTAAACTGGAAAATTGTATTGGATTCAGGTGATAGCTGGTGCTCTGGGGCAACAATTAAAAACAAAATTTTTGAACCACAAGCTGAAATATTGAGAACTAGTAAAATTGACAAGTATTTTTTCACATGCTAAGAAATATTTTAAGTTACATTCTATGCATTTTTAAAAAATGCATAAAGAAATTCATGTGTGGCAGTAATTTTAAATAATGGATGATTTCATTCAGTCACATGTCACATCTATCATATGGGGAAATTTCTGAGAGTAGCCTTCAAAATATGTCTGGAATCTTGTCATTTCTTGCTATTTCCATTCTACCATCATGGTCTAAGTTTTCCTTATTTGGTGCCTAGATTATGAACTAGTCTCTTAACTGATCTCCCTACTTCCTTCTCTGCCTTTCAATACAACAGTCACCGTCATACTTTTAAAATGTAAGTCATTTCTATCTCTACGTAAAACCACCTAGAAGATTCCGGTCCTTACCATGACAAAACTCAATGTTTGTATACAGACAGGCAAGGCACCCCCTACATGCTCTGTGTTATCCTGGACCACTCCCCACAGGTCTTGGATCTCAATTCTACCTGCTCTCATTTATCCCTCTGGCCCTTCCTCGAAGCTTATGTCCACAAGGGGGTCTTTGCACAAGCTTTTGCTTTGTCTTTACTACTTTCTCCCCTAAATCTGCCTGCTTTTCTCTTTGCTTCCCTTTTATCTCTTCCTCACTACCAGCATTCCAATTAGGCTTTGCCTGGTGACATTCGGAAAAAGCGACAGCACTAGGCCCTCGCTGCAGCACTCCTGCCCTGCCTCTCCTATGTTCCTAGCTCCACTGCACTGACATCACCTAACTTCCCCTACATCCACTGACAGAATACGTGGCCTTCCTCTCTCTTCCACCCAAGGAGTAACAGAGACTTTACTTTCTTAACTCTTTAGTCTTATGTATGTACCATTGTCTGGCACATAGGAGACAAGTACTTTTTAAATGGCTTGCAGAATATCATTATTAAAATAAAAAGAAGAAAAGCTATATATTCAGAAATAGCAAAGAAAGGGGTATGGAATAATTAAACACTTCTTTGCATAAGATTTCAATAGGTTATAATGTCCACAGTTTATCGTCTTGGAAGGGGCATATTCATATTATTTTAAAGTACCTTAAGACATTGGATTTGTCTATTTCAGGAAGTATTTGTGTCTTACAAACAATATGTATGATATTTCTGAAAGAAATCTCACATATTAACATAATAGTGTGTTTCTGCTACTCTTTGCATTTCAAATTTTGAAACACAGTGATTGTAATTCCAGAAATACTGTCAAATTTGTTTAGCTCTATTAATGCAATCACATTCCACATTCCAAAGCAAACATCTGGTCAGATCCCATGAGGAATTCAGAGAAGTATTCTCACCATATTTATGAATATGAGTGGCTTTGCTAATTCACAAGCTCTTAAAAATTAGAATTATTGTCTATTAAAAATTCTACTTGATAATTTATACAACTTCTTCCTTCAGGTCACATTTTTTCCCTTATTGTCTTCAAGTAAGGGAGAGCATTCCCTTACTGTCTTCAAATACTGCTTTCAATGCTGTTTTCGAATGCTTTTAAAGTATTTAAAATTTTTGTACTATATTTAAAGAAAGGAAACTCTGCTCACTTCTAATTCAGATAATTCCTGTGTAATTCAATTTCCTTCCCCTGTGCCCACAGATCTGTTTTATTATATAGTGTGTTCCCTGCTCCCTGCTGTTTGCCAAGAAAAGGAAGGCACTGACTCTGAAGGGCAGCAAGTGCAAGTGAGCAAGGAGTTCTCAGCCTTTTTGCATGTACACAAGAAAAAAATTAAACAAACACATCGGTTCTTAAATAGCTCTTCCAAATAATTCTCTAATAAAGTCCAGAATAAAAAATGTGTATTATGGCAGTGACTCCAAGGAATACATTTCAGGAATGATTTACCCAAATTAATGAGATCCAAACAGCCAGCAATTCTATCACAAATGAGTTAAGCTATCAGCACAAATTGAGAGAAATTGGTATAACAAATGTACACCACAGCACTGAGTACTGTACTGCTGACAATCCAGGCTACAATGACGGGAAAGGTTTAGAAAACAAAGACAGAACCTGTCTTGAATGATGCGGTGCACTCTAAAAATGAAGCAGGGAAAGCACGTTACGCTGTTTATATGACTAAACTGAGACCCAGAAGATAAGTTCTACTTATTGTCAGGAAAGGATTGTAAGCAAGCCTACAGGGCAGAGGAGACAGCCCAGGAAAAGAACTGCATGGAGATCATGGCGCTGCAGAGCTGCCCTGAGGATTCAGCAGGAGAGAAGAAAGCCAAGCTGCACCGGAGCGCAGGTGTTCAGAAGTCACTGAGTTTTGAGAAGGCTGCTTTGGAGAACAGACTGAATGGGGAAATAGGGAAGGCAATTAAAGAGGCTGTAAAAGTAATTTAGGCAAGAAACGTCAATGTCTAGAGTAAGACAGTGGATAAAAAGAAGCAAATGCATTTGGGATGATTAAGGTGGCAAAAATAATAAAATTTAGGAATTTGGAGGGTAATCCCAGAAAGCGACAAAATGTTGAGAGTAGGAGAGGAATATAGTCCTCTTTCTTAGGACACTAGGTGAATGATGACACTCACTAAAATTTAAATAATGAAGGAGCAGTGCAATCTGGAGACATAGTATCAGTTTCTTTGAGGATATACAGCTTTTGTGGGTATTATATTCAAGGCCAACACTCACTGAAGATTCTTGTCTCCTCCTATCCAATCCATGAGCAAATCCTATTGGGTTGGGACTCAAAATATATTCAGAATCTGACTTGAGCACTTCTCACCGCTTCCTTGCTTTTATCTCAGTCCAAGGCACCATCATTTCTCTCTAGGATGATCACGACAGTCTCCCAGCTGGCAATCTTGTATTCTCCCTTTTCCGTTTACAACGGATTTTCACCATACGCTGAGTATTCTATACAAAGTTAAGTCAGATTGTGCCATTTCTTGATTCAAAACTCTTCAGTGACTACCCATTTCACACACAATAAAACCTGAAGTCCTTGGGGTGGTCTCTGAGTTCATTCTGCTCATCCCCCACCTGACCCTTGGGTCAGATGTCTCAATATGTCCTCCCCCCATCCCCTTGCCCTTCCTCATGGGAGTCCTTTGCTCCTGAACTCAGTGTCACTTATGAGTGGCAGCTTCCCAAGGAACACACCTAGAGTCAGTCACCCTGTCTCCTTCTAGTCATTTAGTCAGCTGCATTTTTCTTTACAATAGTAACTACTGCCTGAGATTGTACTATGCATTTATCTGTTGATTGTCTACATCCTGCTTGGTGATTATAAAATCTATTTTAAAAAATTGACTGCCAAAAAAAAAAAATTGAAGGCCTTGATAACTACTCCTATCACTTGGAAAAGGGTCTGGCACATGGTAGCAACTCAGCAAATATACATTTTTAATGAACTCAAGTGGTTATATCCAATAGGCAATGATATATGTACATATGTATATGTAATATATATCTTTCCTATATGTGTGTAGATATATATATATCTATATATGTAGGTATATATGTCTTGTATATATATCTTTATATATATGCCTTTCATGTATATATATTATAAATACCTTGTATATGTATATATATCTTTCATACAGGACATAAATAAAATTACCCGTTATTATGCCTAGAGAAATACTCTGCCTAATCTGATATCATTTGGGCCATGCTTTACAGAACAATATGTGAACGACCATTCTCAATTTAATTCTACATAATAAATCTTAAATCTGTCATTTCAATTTTTGTTATGCCAGTGTGTAAGTTTTCAAGCAATTCTTAAAAATATCTTTTATATACCTATTTCATTGCTTTAAAGGAAAAAGCTCCCTCTAATTCTTTTAACTATTTCCATAATTGTTTTTATCACTGACTGTTAAAGGGCAAATTTGTGGCTCCCTATTCCTGTGTGTAGCACTCCATGTGTGCATTTTCATGGGAGTCACTGTAACTTCTAGTTGTTTTTCTCTAGATTTTTATCCCTGATATTTCTTATTCTTAATTTATATTTGTTTGCTATAAATTGACATAAGTCATTTGTGGAATAACTTAGCATATAATTAATTTATAATTGAAAAGTGCCAGCAGAAAATTTTGTTAAATGTGCAAAGGTATTGCTACCATTTTATTTTTTAGAAAATCTCTTCTTCGGTTGAGGACTTAGCTCAGTGGTAGAGCACTTGTCTAGCAAGCACAAGGACCTGAGGTCGATACCTAACACCAAAAAAAAAAAAAAAAAAATCTTGTCTCCAATTTTACTTTTTAAGCTTGTTTTTTCCATAGATTTTATGAGTGTATACTAGTGATACAGAATAGTGGCTTTCACTTTGGTATATTTGTACATGTGTATAAAATACTCTTTCATGCCCTTTATTATTGTCCTTTTTTCCTTGTGCCTCCCTCTGATCCCCTTCTGTTCTTTAATAGGTAGTCTCTCGCCTCCTTTCATCTTTTAGTAGGTAGTCATCTCTTTTTTAAAATTGTTAACTTTTTAATTTTATGGATTCCACATACTGAAGAAAATATGTGGTATTTGACTTTTTAGGTTATTTCATTTAACATGCTAATCTCCAGTTTTATCCATTTTCCTGCAAATGACATAACTTCATCCTTCTTTATGGCTGAAAAATATTCCATTATATATATCTTTCTTTATCTATTCATTTGTTGACAGGTACCTCTTCTGTTTCCATAACTTAGCTATTGTGAATTAAGTGCCACTAAATATGGGTATGTAGGCATCTCCACAGTATGCTGACTTCAGTTATTTTGGGAATATACTGAGGAGTAGTATAGCTAAACCAAATGGTGGCTTTTAATTTTTTGAGGAAATTTCATATTTATTTACATAATGACTCAAGGTATATTTTTACGTATATGTAATTTATGGAGTTTATTCTTGCTTCCTCACTTACGTCTCAATAGAAAAATATAATCAAGGTCCTAACCTACATGCAAGGCTGACCTCAGTACCTTATAAACTTTTATGCAATTAGTGATTAATTTGGCAAGGCTCTGTTACTGCTGAGCTGCTATCTGTGGAGGATGTTTAATGACAGTACTTGGGAATGCACTGACATTCCCATTTTGGAAGTAAGAGAGGAAACTTTGGGGACAAAAAACTACTAAACAAGAAGTCGATTCATTCAGGAATCCAGGAAAAGTCTAGACTCCCTCCTGTGTCAGAGAAGTTGTCACAGACAAAGAATGCTGACAGAGAACAGGACCAGGTGACCTTTAACACACACTGCCTGGGTACACCCTACACAGCAAGTACAGCAAATATTTTGGTCTCAGAGCTGATAAAATGAGTTCAAGAAGGCTGCTTCCACAACACTATTTTAGCCAAGTTTATTTAGGTTAGGTCGTGCTACCTAGTTCAATGAAACAATTTAATATAACAGGTACTCAAAGCAGAGTTTTCAAATTAATAAAGAACAAATAAATATACTCAGAGACTTAAAAGTCATCACTTGTTTTGTTTTTTTTTTTCCCCCAAATATCTGTTGTAGGTTTTCTGATGAAATCTTACTTTAATATTTGCCTAGAACAGAGACAGAGGAAGCAGGTAAAGCATAGGAAGTCTCTTTTCTATTGATCTTTCTTTCCTGGCCAACCCCAGCGCTCAGTACCTGTAGTTCTGACACTTAGAATGAGGCTTTGAGTGAGGCCTGACTTTCATGAGCTATGACTCTTCACCGCTTTGCTTTGGTAAATCAGTGTATGCAATATACATTTATGTGTCCAAGATTTCAGGGCAATTCCATGATAGTGTTGACAAATATTTGGCTGTGGTCAGTTAAAATTCCTACATTTTCTGGTCCTGGATTGCTCTGAAGCCCGGTTTACCATGAGATACCATTCGCATTCTGCACACAGGCATTCCCTTCTTGAACACAAATCTAAGGTTTTTATATTGGCCCCTACATTAAACTGTATCTCATTGTTTTTTACTCATTTTAGGTTGTCATCATATTTTAAGTAAATTTTTGACTCTTCTCTACTCAAGCCTTATGGTCTCATAGTCCAGCCACATACCCTATTGCTCTGTCGACACTTGACTTTTCAGTATTCATTTCATTTGCCAATTGTGTGTACTTTTGTGTGTTTCTTGTGTGAGATCTTCCTTTTGTGTCATACTCCATGCTTCTTCTTTAAGCAAAATGCTATTCACTGCTTTAAGTCTTAGCTTTCATACCAACCCAGACCATCGGTGATGAATTGCAAACAATTTCAAGATCCTATACTTCCTTTTACCATGCAACAAAACCTAAGGACCATGCAAAGCCAGTATGTGTCACACTTCCTGTTCACTGCCCAAAGTATATATCGCTCAGTCATCTTCTATTCCTTGAATTCATATCTGCATACTGTTCTGTAATTCTTTTCATCTGAATAAGCTTTACAGAGTTTTTGTCTCTCTTAAAACTGTTCTCCAAAAGAAACTTCCCAATTCCATGAAAAATAAACTGACAGGCATTCTTAACAGCTTTACTGACAAATTATTCTCTCTCCTTACCTCAAATTAAATCTACCTGTCCCATAATGAACCAGCAGGTACCTTCTACTCATTTTCTCATATTCTGTTGTACTGGAGCCAAGATTAGTGGTTACCATGGTTCTTAATCCTCGATGATGCCTTCGGATCTTTATGTATGTAGAATTCTAGAATTACTGATCTTTAATGGCTTATACAGCACTCTTCCTACTCTATACATCTTTGCTGTTTATCCACCAATCTCTTAGACATTTACCAACATTCATTGATGATTTTTGTTCTCAAAATCATTTCCTGTACAACGACTCTTAATATCAACTCACGAGTATTTAAAATTCATACAGATAAATCTTAAACTCTCGGTTCTTGCAGTTCCTTAACTTCAGTGAACCTTACTCCAATTCCACTTACCAACCAAATTCATCACCAACTGTAACCTGTCAACTCCCAAACTCTTGAACTCAAACACTCTGTTCCAAAATCTGTGAGCAGGATTCCTTATAAAATCTTTGACAGCAACTACTTTCTTAAAAATCAAACATGACCAAATTTCCTGTTTCACCACTAGATATCATATCTTGCTCCCCAGTAATGCATGTGCGTCTTTATCTTCTTTCTTACAGCATGATCATTTATATTATCTCCTACACTTATTAGGATGCTCCTTCAGCACAATTTTTATATTAAACTCTTTTTGTCTTCCAACCACATCCCAAAAACTTGCAAATATAAGATTTCTAAAATATTTTTAAATGAACAAATAAATGATACATGTATGAGCGCACAAATTAGTGACTTAGAATTAAGGTCATCCCTTGCCCCCACTCATATAAGTCCATTAGGGCTACTATAATTAAATAACTTACGTTGGGTAATTTATAAATGACAGACTTCACAGTTATGAAGTCTGGAAAATTCAAGATCAAAGTGCTAGCAGATATGGTGTTGGATGAGGACTTGTTCTCAGCTTCAAGTATGGAAACTTTTTGCTCCATCCTTACATGGCAGAAAGACAAGCTCCATTGGGTCTCTTATGTAAGGACACTAACCCCGTACACAAGGGTTCTGCTCTCAAAAACTAATCACTTCCCAGGGACCCCACTTCTTAACACTATCACTTTGGGGGTTAGGAATCAACACATAAATTTTAGAGGGACACATATTCAGACCATAGCACCCCCTAAATGGGACAGTTTTATTTGGTTATTCATTCCATGAGGCACAGAAAGCACTTATTTAATTTATGGTACCACAGCTAGTTTTCCTAGTTCCCGCTGATACCATGTCTTCTTTTAACTCTAAGATGAAAGTTAAAAAGTAACTAAAATCCCGTGCCTTCATTGTTGGCATATAAATGAAACATAAAAATTCTGATTAAAAATATAGAAACATGACAACTTTTCAAAGATTTAAGCAGAGAATTGAGTCCTGCTAAGTTTTAGCTATTTTTTTAAGAGAAGAACAATGCCTATATAGAACAAATGAAATGAAGAATACAGCAATTATCTGGGCAATTAGATCAATTAATATGAACAATTTGGATAATAACATTGAAATTTTCTACAGTAATACAGAATGGAAGACCATTTATTTCAACAAGAATCTTAGTTTTAACATAATATGCTTTCCTGACTTCTCTGTGCAAATATATCTTGGTTGTTTTCTTCAAGCCATCATTTGTATACCTCAAGAAATCTTCAATGGAAAAGCAGTTGGTGGGGATACAGTAATAATTGATATCTGGCTTAAAAACATTTCTTTGCATATTGAAGTTCAAACAAAGGATTGTAGAGTGAAGGGATTTAGTCATTTTGCTTTCTTTGTAGAAGGAAAATGCTAAAATTTCTGCACACAGTTTTTGATGTTTGAGTGTTACATCAAAAGAAATTTGGCAAACAGATTCACAGTGCTAGAGCCATGCTCTTCTCTATTACAGTAATTCTGGGTGGGTTGAGGTGAATCGTTAATATGTTGTGCATCCTGTATTAAGAGAATTATTCTCATCAAATTAAATTTAAAAATAAGACAAATTAGTCTTAATATGAGATATTTTATATATATGAGCTATTATATATTTTTTACTTATTACAGCTATTTCACAACATAGCTGTTGAACTTTGAAGTGGCCACGCTTTTATCTCCATTAGATTTTGTTTTCAAAAGGATAAAATGATACTCTTTCTTCTTAGCTAGAAGCTAGTCAAAGAGATAAGAGAAACCAATAAAAATGATTAAGAAAGGCAGAGAAAATGTGGTTAGTAATGACGAGGAATTATGAAATTTAAGTATTTGATGTGATACAATTATTGCATAGAAGGACTATTGGATTTAAGTAATCATTTTAATTTGATAATGGTTCACCAGCCTATCGGTTATTCGTCCGAATCAGCACATCTTTTTGCCACCAGCTCTCTTCCTACTTAAAGAGCAAAATACTTAAAATTTTGACCCACTATTATTGGCTTTCTTTTTTCCCATCATGGTATTATAGACAATCAAAGTTTATTATAATTATTGGCTACGTCTTAATTAAATAATAAAATTGGCTTAGGTGTTATTAAGTTCCTGAAAGATTAATAATGTGATCAAAGAGCACAGCTCATCTTTTAAAATACAGATTTCAAACTTTGGTTTCAAATTAACACCTGAAAAGTTTAAGGCCTACTTTGTCCTATTGCTCCTCCTCTATAATACGGTGTTTTTACAACTGATCTTAGGCTGCAATCACAAGCCCTCTTTATGACCAAGAGAGAAGTCTGCAACATCATGTGAAAGGAACACTTTTGAAAGACTTTAAATGGTTACCGATAAACTTTCAAAAGTAATTCCATGGAAGAAATTAATTCATTAGCACACTACTCGTCACAACAAAAATTTCAATTACCTCCTGATATTCATCCCTCCTTACTGTCTCTTTTCCTGCATACTTAAGCACATATGGTTTGTGATTTCTCACTTAATATCTTACACAGGGTGATTTAATTCTTTCTTCATGCACATGTGTATTTTATTTAACCTAATGAATGTGAACGGTAACGATGAGAGATTCCTTAAGTACGAAATTTATTATTCTCATTGTAGCTGTGCTAACAGGAAAAAAGTACTATTAACTGATAACATTCAAGTTAACTTTTAAAAAGGTTAAGAAACCCATTTATTGTTACACTGTTACACATTTATTCATTTAGCACATATTACTCTTCAGGTGTTTACCAAATGGCAGACATTGTACTACTTTCTAGAACTCTTTCAGAAGCCCAGAATTTGCTTAAGGATGAAATTGTCTAACACAGGTTCAGTCTCCAATATATCTTTCTTTCTGTTGAAATAACCCAAACTTTGAGTACCGTGCAGACTAAAATCTTAACGAGAATGAGCTACATTAGAAGAAAAGAAGTAGGTTTGCATTTTAGACTATTTGAATAAAATATATTAGAATGAAATAATGTATTTCTTTTACTTTTAGAGAATATGGACTGCAAAATATTTGGAAGACTATTTCATGAAGCAAACCAATAAGGATGGCCAGCCAGACTGACACTTGCTCTGAGTGGACACAAGTTTTACTGTTCCTTGTGGCTCATAGCTGCAGTCCGAAACATTCCAGAGATTTTTAGGTTAGCACAGCACTTAACATGCAAATTCCCTACATTAGGTAGGATATGCATATGCTTTATCAACCCCAGCACAAGAGTTGTGAGAGCAAAAGGCAGTGCTACGAATTTACACCAAGACAACTGAGAAACCGGGACAATCCAGACAAAGACACAGGCACACTGTCTCCTGGAAAGGCCATATATCTTTTCCATACATTTTTTTCTTAAAATTCAGCAAAATTAAAACTTGAACTCAATTTAGATTATAAACAGAAATACTCTGATTTATGCTTTCAAGTAAGTTACTTTAAACTTCTTACAAAATTTATTTTAATTATTATCGTTAATCATTTATGTAAAAATAGATACAGAGAAAGAAATAGAAAAATATAAAAAAATGCCAAAAGAGGACTATATGTTATTGAAGTTAATCTTACAGAATAAAGCCTTGTTTTCCTCCGTATTGGTATCGCTGCATCCCCCAGGTGTGTTTTATTATACATTTTAGATGCTGGTAGCCAAAGAGGCTTTTGACCCAAGAGCTGCTATGTAATTCTTCTGCACTGACAATAAGCCGGTACTGAACATGTTGGCTAAGATGTGACTAAAATTATTTTTGCAGAAGGTTATATCACAGTTACAATGGCTGCTGGAAATTGTTTGTTTAAAAATTACAGCCCATCTACTTCTCTCTAAAATAACTCTTATTGTGAGTTCCAGTTCTGAGTACTTTTCAAAGGAACTCTGGGCACTCCTTAGGCCTTGCTACCTCAGAGAAGGCCATGATATGCATCTCTGTGGCTCTTCCTATGTATGATCTCCCAGACAGCCTCCTTAGCACCATTTATGCCTTCCTTTCTGGCTATCTCTTGGCCTGGGGCATACTGGGGCTATGACCAGAAGCACATGCTATTTAAGGACTGTTAGGAATGCAAGAGTTTGATTTTATTTTTCTAAAATCTGTAGATGTTTGCAGTACATGCAGTTTACAATCATCTTGGGGACTCGGTACATGTACATAATACAGCTTGATTCATTTTTTTAAAGCCCTTCCTTCACCCTTCCCTCCCTCCTCTAATTCTCCTTTTTCCACTGTCATTCTCTTTAATGTTATCTCATTAATGTTATTAATGTTAGCTTTTGTTTATGACATTAGATTTCTGTACATAGCATATCTTTATTCTACTTAATTCTCCTTCCTGAGGACCCAGACCCTTTAAAGAATATTCTATTCATTATCAATTCTCATTTAAACATTCCTAAAATTAAAAACTCCCTCTGATGAAGTGAATGATCCAAAAAGAAGTCAAAATGCAGTGGGTTTGTTTCTATTCCTTGTAACTATTATACATTTATTGGGCTGCTATGGTTTAGATAAGTGTACACCCAGAGGTCTGTGGCTGAAGGCTTGGCCTTCAGGGTGGCACTACAGGGAGGAAGTGGAACTTTCAGGGGTGTGGCTTAGTGGGATGACCTAATAAAGTCACTGGCCATGTGATTCTGAAGGGGATTGTGGGAAACTAGTCTCTTCCTGCTCCACTTTGAGATGCAACCACTCTTTCTGACACACACTCCTGCCATTGCTATCCACCGTCTTTGCCAGAGGCCACAACAATACACAACCCCAACTTAATCCCCACCTGATCTTGGATGCTGAACTTCCAAACTGTGAGCTAAATAGATCTTTTCTCTTTATAAAGTTATTTGCCTCTAGTATTTTGTTGTGATAATGTAAAGCTAATACAGGCACTTATCCTAAAATGGGCTTTAATAGATAAACAATATCCACAAGTGCTCTGTTCTTGTTCTTGCTTTCTCAAAAACCTATTCCAATAGAGGACAGGCTATAGACAGAGCCACTAAGAAGACAGAGTGATGCTTAGGGAAAGACAATGACTCTAATTTAAAGCCACTGATGTTTACCCACCATATTCTCTAGATTCATTTTTTTTCATTTTTAAATAACACATGTTTTCACTAAATATTAGCATTGAGACTCTCCACTATTCTTTATAGTCTACCCCACACCAAGGAAATGTCATCACCCCTCCAATTACTCATACCCGCTAATGCAAACCAACACACACACTTGCAATGTCCCTTTATTCCAGTGAAGGGGTTTTTTCATTAAAGGAATGGAGCCCAAGGTGAAGCTACTAATCAGTCACACTTTAGTATCTTTTTATAGGCTGTGGGAGTTTACATCACTTCAAAAAGAGGACTTCGGAACTGATGGGAAGAACAGGATGGCTCAAAGTGGTAAGAAGTCATTATTTTACCACTTTGTGATAGCATAGACATAGGGAATGTATTAGACAGAACTTGTATAGGCAGTGTAAAGGCATTATCTTTACAATATTGCCTGAAAGTACAGTACCAAGTGCTGGAAAAGAGAAACAAATGCAGAAAAAGATGTAGGGTAGTATAAAAAATGAATCTCATTGCTTAATTATTTTGCCCAATCTAGGTCAGTGAGGACATTATTGAAAATTGCAGTCATACTCACCTTACATATAGTGAAGGGAGGCACGAGTGAAAAATAAACTATAAGGAAGGAAGGAGTGGGCATTTGGGGAATCTTTAGGTATGCATTTTGTCTTTCTGTGTGTGTATGTAACTTTAATCCTCACATAAACTCTATGAATTTCCTCCACAGACAATGAAACTGAGGCACAGAAAGAGTACATAAATTCCTCCAAAATCAAAGTTACCCAGCCAGCAAGCAGCTGAGTTGATATCTGAGTGTGTAGAGCTAGTCCTGATGTCTAAGCTTCACTGCTATGATATCCTATAGATGTGAGTGTTGGGGCTGGAGGTGGCAGCTAGGTGGGGTACAGTTGTTCGCAAATTGTTAGCATTTTTGTCTACAAGTTTCAACTGTATACTTTATAAACTACAATTTGAAATGCTCTCTTATTGAATCTAATACAAATTTTAAGTTATGCTTAATATTTTACTTTAAGTATTCAACTTTTAAGTAAAACACTACAGTACACACCAACCAATACTGTATTTTATTTTCACCAGCTAGATTTCAGCATGGACATAAGTGCTAGAATTGCGTTAGAATGTGAATTTCACCTTGCCGCTGGGCTTCCTATATCATGTATCTTGCCATTACAGTAGTTCTGGGGGGCTAAATACTTGTGACTGTATTTAGTTTAGAAAAATCTGTTCTTCTTGTGCAATAACTTTGAAGCTGTATGTTAAGGATTCACAGCATCTGGTTCCTGTTTATAATTTTAGTCTTCCAAGATATGCTTATGAGAAACATAATGAAGTAAATTGGGTGTTTACAAAGTTATTTTTACTAATAGACATTCTGCCTGATGTAAAATGATCATGTCTAAAAAATGTGTAGTTTACAAAGTATTTCAAATTCCGTACTTGTAAATAATGTAAGAAATGTAGAAAACAGGTACCAGAGAGCAACAAATACTGTAACATGTTTATAATATATACCCTTCCACAATAGAAGTCTAAATAAAAAGGATTTTTTTCTTCTTGAATCCGGCATGAAGTTTATTAGTAAATTACCAAGTTGAAAAGAAATAATGACCACGTATCGAGTGGTTGCTAACTACTGGCCAGTATACTGAGTATAATCCATTTAATCCTGATAAGTTACTTTTTCTTAATGTCATGTTTGAGGTGAGAATGCAGAGACATTGAGAAGCCAAGTATCTGCACAAAGAGAATACTGTAGCAGGTAAATTGTAGAGAGGATCAAATGATAGCCAGGTAGGATGAATTTTACATGTAACTCTTTTGTTTCATTGCTTTACTAGGAAAAGCTGTCAGTGGTTTTACTGGCAGCTCACACCTACCATATAGCTTATTCACTGAAAGCTGTGAAGACTGTATTCTCGTGTGAATCCAAAATTATGAGTCCCTATAATGAATATTACCATTCAGGGTGACTTTCCACTTGTACTCCATGAGTACATTATTTCACAGAATGTTTTTAAAAGATTAGGTACAACTTTTTACTTTTCAGGATGCTTGTTTTGTCACCTTCTCCCACTTTCTTCAACAGAATAGATAATCTAGGTAATCAGTCAGGGAGATGGCTGATGGGAGAAAGTGTGACTTTCTTTATACAGACATCTCATACACAAGTCATATGATACAAATCATAGTTTTATAATGTGTAAAATTAAAGTGACTCTTTCAAGGTCAAGTGGAACTGACTTTTTTTTTTTTTTACTATTTTCCTCTTCTGTGGTTACATTCAATATTCATTTCAATTTGATTTCACACAAATAAGTGTTGAAAGTTGGAACCAAACAACTTAATTTGTTCAGTTCCTGAAAACTCTTGGGGAGAGGAGACTTTTTAAAAATTCTTATAAAAGTTGATCAGTAATTTCTAAAATTTAAACAATTTTTAAACATCAATATCCAGGCCTGTATGAATCTACCAGAATTTCTTATGAACCCTTAAATCATAGCCTTGGTGTGGCAATTTCTTCTTCTTCTTTTTTTTTTTTTTTTGGTGTAGTGATTTCTATAATGATCCTAAGAGAAAGTAACACTAATATGATCCCTGAGTTAATATAACTTTAAAGATAAAAGGACCTGTTATTTTATGCTTGGTTTAACTATAGTTATTGAATATACCGTTAAAAGATACAAAGATTCTCTTTAGTCAACATTTAGGTCACATGATCAGCCTGGGGTCAGTAGCTTTAGAAAATGTCATAATATAGTGTGTTTGAAGATTCCGGTCTTTAATAACACTGAAGGAAAAAGCAGCCTATCCTTAATTGTATAAGGGCCAATTTCATTATCACATCCATGGGCACCATTACTAACTACTGACTTGCAAATAATACATATTAAAATATCATGGTCAGGGGCTGGGGATTTAGCTCAGTGATTAGAGTGCTTGCCTTGCAAGCACAAGGCCCTGAGTTTGATCCCTGGCACCCCCATTAAAAAAAAAAATCATGGTCACTTTGGTAGAACAATATGAGAAAGTGGTTTTGAATACTTTAATTTGATTATATTAACCAATGATTTTACTCCCCAATAGAGAAAAATTAGCTGAGTTAAAATGTGTAGTAATTTTCCATATCCTGGTGAATTTCATTTACAAGGAAACACTGAACAGATTTGTATTGCTCTCAAAAATAAATTAGATTCTATGTGTATCTCTTGTATTTTACTTCAGTAGTAATCACCAACATCTATATAATGCTTCTCATTTGTTCTCATCATCATCTTTGAATACATACTCACATAGCATGTATAATTACTCCATGAGGTAGGGAGGGAAATACCTTCAATACAGCTAAAGTAAGGCACATGGATTGCCCATGATCACATAGAGGTAAGTGGAAACAGTGTGACTTGAACCCAGATAGTATAACTCATCCATCCCCTTAAACACCACATTATATTTCTTCTCTCACAGATAGGAACATTCAAAATTAGACCAAGGTACTAAGAGAAATTCTTGTTGGATTCAAGTAAGTGTCCTCTTAGAGGAGTATCAAATTTATCCTCACTAGTTATCTAAAAAGAAGTCAGAAAATGGCAAGTCATTGGCTATCTATCAGGATAAAGTGCCGAATGACCTTCTGCTAAGCCAGCACTACAAGGGTCAGGAGGCTAACAAACAGTGGTTCAACTCATGGAGAGCTGTGTGTCTGATATGGTGCATACTACAAAGGACAAGTAACTGCACTGCCATTCATTTCATAAACCTTGATTAAGAGCTATTGTTTATAATCAAAAACATACTAACACTATCTTGAAAAACTTCCTACTTAGAAAAGACGTACATTGATGTTATTCTAAGATCCCCAGGATTTTTGTACACATGTACCCACATGGTGCCCCATATGTATGTACAATATTTATGTCTCAATTAAAATGAGTAAATAAAAACTAATATTCAACAAGGAGGTGTTGGGGGGTGATCTATAACAAAATAAAGCAATTGTCAAAGTCACACAGGTACACACACATTTCTCTCTTTAAAATTTACAGAAAACTCAAAATACAGAAGTTTATCATTCAGATAAATTATTTTGATCTGATAGGTCATGGAAAGTCTTAGTAGGCTAAGAATTTGTTTCATCCATTTCCCTTACTATTGAATTTTTAAATGTGTGCAGAGTGAGGTGATCCACGTATCCAACTCTACAGACTGATTAAAGCCATGCAGCATCTTTTTAAGGAAACATACATAAAACTTACAAGCAAAGCTAAAAGGGGAAAGGTTAAAAGCTATGCCAGATTGCTCTGTTCCATCTGCAACTAAATAGTGGTTCTAGGGCTTAATTAAATACTCATGTAAATTCTTAAAAAAAAAAAAATAAAGCTTCCTAGTAACAGCATTAAGTCAAAAAGAGCTGAACATCCTTTCCCTTTACACACACATTTTAAAAATATTATCAGGAGCTCTATTTCATCAAGGAAAAATATAACTGTATTGTATGTTTTAGAACCAAATATACATCAAAAATATAATGTGTCAGTGTCCAGTTCAGTAACAAAAATAAACTTTGTAGACAACTAATAAATTAGATGCTCTCAAATCAAATAAGACTAAGCAAAAATATTTAAGTTCAGAAAATAGTATTCTTTGAATTTCTTCTGCTATATCACTGAGACAAAGTTCATTGAATTTTTATAGTGAAAAATCACAGACTCACATAAAGATGAGAGAAATAATATAGAGAAATCTTGTGTACATTTCACCCAACTTCCTTCCATGGTAGCACTGGATTCAACTATAATAAAATGCACAACTGGAGTATTACATTACTATCTGCCAATATTATTCACCATTCCAGCAATATTTGTGGAATTATATATATAATAATATATATGGTGTATTTGTGGTGCTGGGAATGGAACAGTGTCCCACACATGCTGAGCAAGTGCTCTACCACTGAGCAAACATCCTCAGCCCCACCATGGGTCTGCTTATTTCTATACAATTTTATCAAACGTGTAGGTTCCTTTGTGAAAGGAATGCAGTCTAGATACTGACGATTTCCACCATCATAAGATTCCCCTCTATCTAACATTTCATAACCACATCAATCTTCCCCCCATTTCCAAGCCTCCCACTTTCCCTAACTCTTGGCATCCAATCATCTGCCCTCCACTTCTAGTATTCTGCCATTTCAAAATGCTCTATAAATGGAATTAAAGTATATAACCAATTAGTTTATTTTTCTTTAACACGGGGTCTCACTATCTAGTACAAGCTGGCCTCAAACTCACAATCCTTTTGCCTAAGCCGCCCAAGTGCTAGGATTCCCGGCACGCACTACTATGCCCAGGTTGATTGGCTTTTTTGCAGTCAACAAATTTCTCTGGAAATTGATCCAACCTGTGTGAAGCAATGAGCCCTTTCTTTTCATCAGTGAAAAATATGAGGCATGATCAAAGATATGATGAATGTTTAAATAAAAACATATTTATTATAGTAAAATGTACATTGCCATTAATCCCCTCAAAATATTCCCTCTCACTTGGAACACTTCTCCCATCGCTCTTGTCATATTCTCAAACAGTTCTGGAAGTCCTCTTTCATGACTGTTTTTGTGGCTGCCTAGAAAAACGTGTAGGGCAATTTCTGTCAACTAGAAACATTATGGTGTATCCTGAACCACCTTACTCACCATGTGACTTCTTGCTCTTCCCCAAAATTAAAATGACCATGAAAGGTCAATGACTTGAATCAACTCAAGACATACAGGCAGCCAGGACAGCAAAACCAAAGGCCCTCATGAAAGAGGACTTCAAGAAGTTGCTTGAGACAATGTCTGCTTTAGACAATGGCAAGAATGGTGGAATAAGTATGTTCAAAGCAAGTGAGCATATTTTGAGGGGGATCATATTTGAGGGGGAGTAAGTCTTTATTATGATAATTTTTAAAAATTCAAACACTCATTGTATTGTTTATCACACCTTCATATTTCATGGTATATATACTATGTACCACAGCATATTTCATCACTGATCCACTTAAGTACATCTAGGCTAATCTCAACCTTGAGGTTATTACAAATAAAGTCACTATGAATATTAATATACAGGTGTTTACATGAACATGACTTTTTACTTCTCTGGATAAATTTTCAAGAAAGTAATTACTGGGTATACTGTTACTGAATATTTAGCTTTTTAAAAAGTGCCAAACTCTATTCTAAAGTGGCTGTGCAATTTTATATTCACACAAGTCATGAATAGTGACCCAGTGAGTCATCCACTGTCTGCGCAGCATTCGGTGTTGTCACTATTTTTCATTTTTACCTTTCTCAAGAATGTGCAGTGTTAATTCATTGTGAATTTAATTTGCATTTCTCCAAAGGCTGAAGATGTTCACTATCTCTTGATGCGTGTTTCTATTATCTGTGTGTTCTCTTCATTGAAATATTTCCCTGTGTCTTTTTTCATTTTATTTTTATTTTTGTTTTACTGTTAACTTTTGAGAGTTCTTTATACAATCTACATATACTAGTCTTTTGTTTGATGTATTGTATGCAAATACAGTATCTTCTAGTCTATAACTTTTTCATCTTTTTCAAGCTTTCAAATAGTTGAAGTTTTTAATTTTGATGAAGTCCAAGCTATCCAGTTTCCTTTTTATATTTCATGCTTTTGGCATCATATCTTAGGACACATGGGCCAGCTCTAGATCCCACAGATTGTTAATTTTTCTTCTAAAGTATTTAGAGATTTATATTTAATTCTACCATCTATATTAAGTTCATCTTTTCATAAGGTTCACATTCTTTTGTTTTCTTGTTTTATTTTGTTTTGTTTTGCTTATGTATGTCAAGTTGCTCTTGCACCATTTGTTAAAATGACTATCCATTCACCGATAAATTATTTTGGGGCCCTCATCAAAAATTGGTTGAGCATATCTGTGTAGGTACATTTACGGGTTGTTTACTCCATTCTATCGATCAGTGTGTCCTTCTATCAATACCACACTGTTTTTATCAGTGTATCAATACTTCAAATCCTACTATCAGGTACAGTAATTACTTTCAGTTTATTTTTCTATACATAATTATTTTTAGCTATTCTAGACCCTTTGGCTGATAGTATTCAAGTTTTAGCATAAGCTTGTCTATGCTTACAAAAATATCTTGATAGTATTTTGATAAAAATATCATTAAACCCATAAATCATTTGGAGAAAACTGACATTATGTTGAGCCTCTAATCTATGAACCCATTATGTCTTTTCATTTACTTAGGTCTTCTTTGGTTTCATTCAACAAGATTTTACTAATTTCTAGCGTACAAATACCTAATATGCTTTGTGAAGTATATCTGTTTCATTTCATTAAAGTGATAGTAGATGGTAATGTGTTTTTAATTTCTGCTTTCATCTGCCTAATGTTAGAATATAGAAATGCAAATTTTTATAGACAAAATAATTGATAGTGTATGCTGTTACTCTGTTGAACTCACTTGTTAGTTTGAGGAGTTTGGGTATATTTCTTAGGATTTTCTATGTAGATTATCAGGTAATGTTTAAATAGAGATGATTTTATTTCTTTCAATTCAATCTGAATTACATTTATTTCCTTGCCTTGCTTTATTGTAGTAGCTAAAATTTGTAGTACTATGTTGAATAAGAGTAATGAAAGCATACATCTTTGCTTCATTCCCTACCTCAGGGCAAAACCATTTCATTTTCCTCACCATTACATATGATGTTAGCTGCAGTTTATTAGGTTGAAATAACTTGCTGAGAATTTTTATCAAATAAGGTGTTGGATTTTGTCAAATAATTTTTCTGTGTCATTTGATATGATTTTTTTCTTATTTTATTCATTGACATAGTAGGTTACTCTGATTAATTTTGACTACTGAACAAGACTTACCTACATACCTTGAGGGGGGCACCTATTGGTCATGGTATGTAATTCTTTCTATAAATTGCTGAATTATATTTGCTAATAATTTGTTAGGAATTTTGTGTCTGAATTTATATGGGGAATTGGACTACCATTTTCTTTATTTGTAGTATATTTGTTTTGTTTTGGTGTCGGGGTGATATTAGCCTCATAAAATGAATTGGGAAGTGTCTCCACCTCATTCATTTCCTGAAAAACATCACATAAAATTGCTGTTAATTTTTCCTTAAATGTTTATTATGAATTTCTAGTAAAACTATCTAGGTCTGGAAATGTCTTTTTCAAGAGCTTTTAATTGTGGGTTAAATTTCATTAACAATTATACATTATTCAGATTATTTGTTTCAACTTGGTTGAGTTTTGATAGTACATGGCTTTCAAGTAATTGGTTCATTTTTCTGGAATTTCAAATACATATGTACAAAACTGTTCATAATATTAATGTATTCATGAAATATCTACTGAATCTATAGTATTCTCCCCTTTCTCATTTCTGATACCGGTTATTTCTTTTTTTATAATTATTATAAGTCTTGCTAGAAATTTATTAACAGTATGGACTTTTTGTTTCAATTGATTTTGTTTTCTTTTTCACTGATGTTTTGATCTTTACTTCATTCCTTACTTCATGCTTTGTGATTGTTTTGCTCTTCTTTTCTACCTTAGATCACCTGGTTAAGATCTTACCTCATCTCCAGTGGAACTGCTCATTACTAGAAATTTCCCTCTTAGCATTGCTTTACAAGTATTTCACATGGTATAATGTTGAATTCTTATTCTCATTAGCTTATTAATTTCTACTTTTCTTTTAGTTTTCCTCTTTAATCTGTGGATTATTTAGAAGTGTGTTGTTGAATTTTCATGGGCTTAGAGATACTTCTGTTACTGATTTTTATTTTGATTGTCACCACAGAACACTCTATATATTATTTCAATCCTTTAAAATCCTTTGTGCCTTGTTTTACGGTATAAGAATTGGTCTCTCAGTGAATGTTCCATAGCTCTTGCAAAGCCTGTATTCTGTTGGTTTTGAGAGGAGTGTTCTACATACATCAATTTGATGCTATTTGTTTTAGAATGTTGCTTAGATCTTTTGTTATATTTATGCTTTCCTGTCTAGTAGGTCTACAGAATCACCAATGCTAATTGCAGATTCACCTACTTTCTTCCCCTTTGATGTCTGTAAGTGCTTACTTTTGAATTTTAAGGCTTTACTCTGTGTTATGCACACATTTAGAATTAGTATGTCCTTCTGGCAGATTGATCCTTTTATCAGTATGTCCTTCTTTGTAATTTTCTTAGTCTTGTAGCCTACTTTATCAGTTATTAGTAGAGTCACTCTTGCCTTGTTAAATTAATGTATAATTTGTCTACCCTTCTACTTGCAATCTACATAAGTTGGTGAATTTGAAGTTTCTTGTAAGAAACATAATTGATTATGGTTTTTATTTACTGTGAAAGTAACTTTTTTGTTAGTGTACTTAGACTGATGTCTCCAAAGTGTTACTGATATTTTACAACTAAAATCTATCATTTTGTTACACTATTTCTATTTGTTTCTCCTGGATATCATTCTTCTATCATCCTTTCTTGTCATCCTGTGAATCACTTAAATTTTACTCAGGATTTCCTGTTATTTACAGTGTTGTTGAGTATATCTTTTTGTATAATGTTTATAGTGTTGTTTTTGGCACAATACACATGTGACTTATAAAAGTTTACTAGCATTAACAGTTTTATCACTTTTAGTTAAAAGTAGAAACATCTTTCCTATTTAAGTCCCTTTGCCTTCTTCACTTTTATTTATTTTTTTAATTTTATTTTAGTGGTACATTTTAGATATACATAATAATAACATTCATCATAGAGAATTTGTATCTGTATATGATATATCTTGCTAATATCATTGTCTTAATAATTGAATTATAATTTTGTTTTAATTATCAAAATATGATTTCTTTGGGCTGGGGATTTAGCTCAGTGGTTAGAGTGCTTGCCTGGCAAGCACAAGGCCCCGAATCCCGAATTCAATCCCCAGCACCAAAAAAAAATATGATTTCTTAAAACTGATGAGGAACGAAATAGCCCATTGTATGTATCCATGGGGGATTTTGTTCTTTCTGTTGTTTCCTCTCACATTCATAGTGTGTAACAGTCTATCTCATCATTTTTTCCTGGTCTGAGAGAGGAGACAGAGATGCTCCAGAGCTGAGGCCCTGCCTGGAAAGACCATTCTAGAAAGCAGAGGAAACTGTGCATCTGTGAAGTAAAAATAGTGGGGCAACATTTGCTCCCTAATTACATCTCGGACAATATTTAATTGGAAAAAAAATGACCACTAAACAAACAGTACTGGAAGGGCTTTTTATTTACACATTATGTGTAACCTACAATGTCCAAAGAACTGTACTAGGTGGTTGAGAAGAATGTTTAGACTATTATAAAAAACATAAACAGCAGAAAAGTATTTTTCACAGTGCTGCATTCTGCTAAGTGTAAGATCAAGATGCTGACAGACTGCGTGTCTGATGAGGACCGACTCTGTGGTTTATAGATGGCATCTTTCTGCTATGATCTCATGCTACGGGGGACAAGGCTCTCCCTAGGGCATCTTTTAAAATCCTGTTCATGAAATCTAATCCTATTATGAAATCCCTGCCATCGTGACTTAAAGGCCACTCGAAGTCCTCACCTTCTAATACCATTCATGACCTTAGGAGCTGGGATTTCAGTAGATGAATTTGGGAGACAAAAATATTCACAGCAGAACAATAGTTAAAGTTGCAGAATTGAATTGGACATGGTCTTTGTGGCAATTTATGCTTGGCTTACACAAGAACATCCAGAAGCAGAGTCCAGGACAGGGACTCAGGTTCTCATCTACCTTGGAGAGATCCCCAAGAGGAAAAGCAGGGGGGGAGTAGGACTGATCGGAGTATGAAGCAAGGCAAAGATATGAGTTCAGTTATCACCTTTCAGTGCCATCCTAAGACTACAAGGCGCTCTGAAACAGGCACCATCACAGAATGGTTCTGTAGTGAGGTAAGTGTGTACCATTTGTGTATCTGTAACAACACACACAGTCCTTTGGGAAGACCTGTGGTTGGCTATGGGCAGCCAGGACTCACAGCAGCTGTAGGATGGCTGAACCGACTTGTGAAAGAGATATGGACAAGTATCAAGTGCATCCACTACAACTATCCGGGTAAAGATGGTAGATGATAATGAACTTGTAGTATAATCTGCTATCATAATCCAGACAGGTATTTTTTAAAGCATAAAAATAAAAAGAAAGGAAGAAGAAATTCTGTCTGGGACAGCTGGAGAAGGCTTCCTACATAACTTGTGGAACTTAGAACAAAACGAAAATGTGGGGCACACTGTTCAAAATAATTAAGAAGTTCAAGACTTCTTAACAGAGCATGAACAGACAGAGACAAGAGACAGGGCATGAACTCAAGCACCCGGTCCTTCTAAGTGTGGGGCCCTAAGCAGCTACCCAGTATCTCCTGTGATCAACAATGGTGAGGAGGGCGCTGCAAACAAGGAGATACCAATGGGATTTTGAAGGAGATGAATTATAACCTGTAATCCCGTACTTTTAAAACCTGTTGTAAAGGCAGAGAATGGTGAAGGGATCAGTTTTGTGATAAATTGATGACTGTTCTAGGCAGTTTTAGATGCCTCAACCATCAGCTCTATGAAGAAAAATGTTCAATCTTCAAAATGCATGGCCATTTTCTGGTTTCACCCATGTTAACGGTAACATCTGTAATAGTCAATTCTGTATTAATAAATAATTATTATACATCCCTAATGAATAATATTCTTCAAATTCCATATGATCTGATAAATCCTTTTGCTAGTTACTAATAGCAAGTTTATAAGACCACATTATTGAGTTCCAGTATTCACACTTACAGGTCAAGACTCAAGACTGGGGTAAGGAAGACTCCTATGAGTGATATGACAGTATATTCTTGACTACACACCACGTTCACACATGGAGATACTGAAAGATTTTGGTGTTTATTCAGCTTTAACTTCAGGCCAACCTCACTTAAAAGCAAACAGATTTTAAAATTTTGTTTCTTTTGTTCACAGAGTACAATTGTCAACAAATTCATTCAATTCCACATTGTCTACTCAAACTTGTTCTAAAATACCTCCACATAAATTAGAGACTTAACAATATATTTTTAGTATGCTATAAGGTAATAAAACATATAATGCCATGCTGTTATTTTATAAGGTGTTTAAAACTAAAATTAAATAATTTCAAATATTTAGGCTGTATTTCAAATTCTGTATTTAATTGACACCAGCCATATTTAGGCATCTATGTTTAACTACACTACATCTCGTGGCTTAAACATCTTGCCTCATCCTCTTTATTAATCGCTAAAGCAGCATGAAAACACCCAGGGTCAGGAAGGTATCTTCAAGATTCAGATGCAGGAAAGGCTAAACTTCTAGAGGTGACCTTGAGCTCTGGACAGCTGTGGTTCTGAGTCTAAAAAGGCTCTCAATCATGTCCCTTATTGCTCTATTGGCGTCTTGTCATTTGGCTTGTGCTGGTGTCTGGAGAGCTATGTTCCAGAATAAACCTATAAACATTGAAGGAGGCGGCCATTTGCCATGAACTTGAGAATTACTCAGTGCTGGCTCTTGAAAGACTGGAAACCTTTGGCACTCACACATGAAGATAACAAACTCTACTCACTAATTCCTAGGCACCCTAGATGGGAACTGATTTATTCATAGTGCTTTTGCAGATATGATGGAAATTATCTGGATTCTTCTCTTATATAGACCTCAGATGCCTGTGAGGCCAGGGAAATCCCATTTCTAGAGTCCCTGTAGAAATTATGCTGCCAATCAAAGCCTCACCATAAGTGCTGCCGTATGTCAACTAAGTGACCCTGGAATGTGGCTAAGTAAGCAATTACCAACTTTCTGGTGATTGTAGCTGTTTAAGGAGTCAAGAATACATATTAGCTAAAACTTTCAATATGTTGAGAAAAGAAATCTGTGAAGCAGGTATGAGGCTCCAATCACCAATTCAGGTGTGAGAGGAGATAACCCTTTATTTTTCTATAATTTAATAATAAATCATTTAACTCCTAAACTCAGACTCCACTTATTGACGCTTAGGACTGAGTCTAAGTGCTAAGGGTCTCATGCACTTTAAAGCACAAGAGCTGAGGGACTCCTGGGTGTCACTTGTCCATGCTTGCAGCCTCTGGATCATCTGGTCAGGTCCTCGGGAAGTCGATCTACTGAGCTACTGTTCTAGCAAATCTGGTTCTCAGCTACAAGGTCCTGTCCACCAACTCTCCCTGAAAATATTATGAAAATATCATGACTTCCTCTAGTATTTGAGGAATCATTCAGTCAATACAGAGCATGCAGGGACACACGGAAGTCTATCAGCCAGCCTCAGGCAAGCCTGCTTACCGATGTTTTATAGCCATTTCTACTATGGGTCCTAGACTTTTATCTGCAATTTCTATTGCTCCTCACCTGGGTTTCACCTAGTGGAGAGAGAAGTCAGGGTGTATAGCTCCTTTTCAGAGAATCTACAGACTGAGTCAAAGCTTTCATCCCTTCTCCTTTGACTGTCTTTCTTACCACACTCATCCTTACATTCTCTCAAATTAAAACATTGCCTTGTTTTCCTTTGACCTGCACATTTTCCTGAATCTGTCCCTTCAGTAAAGCAATGAAAAAGACTGCCCTATTATATTGAGTACTGAATGGGCCATGGGCTATAAAAACTATTGGAAAGGAAAGCAAATTATATTTTAAAATACTACTGACTACAAATGTTTTATGTAATGTTTATGGGCTTCTCTGCCAACATTATATGAAGATAATTATTTATGCACATTTAAAAAAAAAGAATTGTTGAGTTGAAATTACTCCTTATGTTATCTTGTGTATTCATATTTTGAAAACAAATATCAATGTATGACATTTCCTATAGTATACCAAGCAATTATAGCTCTATTTACATACATTTCTCATACAGTAAAAGTGATGGTGGATATTTAAAAATCAATATATTTTAACAATTTTATAAAAGTTTTCCTAATATATATTGTGGAATTTTCCTCTGTTTTAAATAAAGAAATTAGAATAAACATAAAAGAGACCTTTGAAAGTGTTTCCCAAATACCTGTACAGCTTTATTGGTTCTAAAATCTTAATAATTGTGGTGGACTTATTATTGCAGTCAACTTGAGCAGGAACGCCCAGCTGGACTGAGTCAGTATGGTTCTGGGTGTAAAAGAAACACCTGAAGATTACTGCCGACACAACATAAAAGAGAACAGGGGCAGAAGATAGAAGCCGGCTGTTTCCCAGGAGAAGCTCTGCTGCGGCTGGTTCTCCCAAAGGCAACTCAGCTGTTCTCCTCACAGAAGGAGCTCGGGGCCTTGTTGTCATTGAGGAAGGCTGCTCGCCTCAGGGGAACTCTGGTCTTCATCTCTGCTGGGAGCACTGTATCCCAGTTCTGATATGAATTTCTTCAACCTTTTAGTGCAGACACAGACGTAACGTACACAGGACAGTGCCATGGGCTCCCAGCCCTTGGTTGGATCTTTTGGATCTCTAGTGCATTCTTCCTGCATTTGGCTTGTGTGTGTGAATGTTGTAACTTGTACTTGTCCTACATTATATCTGCTCTCATGCAAACCATTGAAAAGTAACTAATGCAATAATTTATTAAAAGCTTAAATCCTGAACAATATGAATGGTGCTTAAAATGTATGACTGACATGTGAACCCTAAGGCATAGAGATCCAATAATTTTATTTCTGTGGTGATCTATTTGGAGACATTATAAGACTTAAAATATCAAAAAGTATGAAACAATGAACTATGATACAATGATACTTTGTTACACATGGTTTCAGATAAAATGAAAAATAATTTGAACTTTCTTTTAAACTTGGCCTTAATGATAGCACTTGTTTTCATCATTACACCTAAATTCTGTATTAAGCCACTTGGTATGTGAGAAAGTATAAGAATTTAGATTCATCCACAACAACATTTTTGATGTCTTTCCTCCAAAGAGAGGCAAGATGTGAAAACACAGATCAAAATACTGGCAAAGATCACTAAAGAAGTTGAATTTGCATTTTATCTATGATTTCAACATGATAATGGCAATCAACACTTACTTCTCTGAAATACAGAAGTTATGGCTTGACAATAGTACCGGAAACATGTGTTCATTAACTAATAAAAATCAAGTTGGCCAAAAATGTTCTAGTATTTAACTGAAAGGGACTTAGGATACTGCCATAAAAGAGGAGGCTATGCACTATCCATTTACAAAGGTCTTTGAAAGTATCACACAAATCTTAGGTCTTCAGAAAGATAATCTTCAAGGAAGCACTGGATGAATCACAAATATTGTTGTTTCCATAGTGCTGGTAGAATCCAAATACAGAATGTGCTTTTCAGTTATTCAATAAATATTAATTTAGATACCTTTTATTATGTATGTCTTAAACGTAAAATGATGAACACTTGATCTTTACCTTTGAGGAAGACACATAAAGCTAGGCAGGAAGATAAGGTGAAAAATATGTATGGTCCAGTATAAAAGGCAATGAATATAAAAACTGCAACTAATTCACTCTTGTTGTAGGGAAAGGAAAGAATAGGAAATCTTCCTTAACAAAGTATGGAGTTAAAGTGAAACTTGAAGAATGACTAAATATTAAGAGGATAATAGAGAATATTTGCATTTTGTTTCATTCATTCAATGCATATTGCTATAACCCAGACATTGTTCTAGGCATATGGGAAAAAACTAGACTGCAAACCCTCATCCTCCAGAAACTTACATTCAATGTAGAGATAGAGTAAACATATAATAAGCCATAAAGCAGCAATGCTCTGTAGAGGAAGTAGTGGTCAGGTTATCCTCACTAAGAAAGTGACATCTGAGAAAATATGCAAAGCAACAAGGGTAAGATCCACGAGGAGAAGTATTTGGGGCAGAAGAGTGTTCCAGGAAGCTGAAATATAGCAAGAGCAAAATCCCTGAGGTGAGAACTTGCATTGCATGTTCAAGGTCAGCATGGCACAGTAGGCAGACTAGTAAAAGTCAGGTCAGAAGGGTGATAAAGACCTACTTCAGGTAGGGCTTTGTGAGTCACTGTGAGTGCTTTGACTTTTACAGTGAAAGGGGCACAAGTCTGTTGGAAGTTCTGAGTGGACAGCTGAACTAATCTATTTATTATGGCCAGTCTGGCTGTTGAGATGAGAAAGAAATGCGGTGAGGGAGCTGGAAGAACAACGAAGCAGGCAGACCAGTTAGGAGGCTATAATATGGCGTGTAGTATTCTGGGCCAGGGTGATGGTATGTAGATTAGTAAGGTGGCAATGGAAGTTTGAGTAATGGATAGATTTCAGAGATAAATCTTACATATTTGCTGATTGATTTCACGTGGGATGAGACTAACCTAAATAACTTCAATATGTTTTGGTCTGAGCAATTGAATGATGGGTTTTCCATTTCTTGATATGGGAAAGTGTTATGGTTAGTGCCTAGATGTCCCCCCCACCAAAGCCTCATGTGGTCATAGGTGGGGCGCTTTTTTAGAGGTGGCTGAATCTAGAGTGTATGATACTGGGATTAAGGGTGTGTGATTACTAAATTAGTCCACTGATTGGTTTGGCACCACCCTAATCCTGGCAGCCTGGACAAGATAGAAGGCTCAGAAAGAAGCTGCTTAGGTCCCTTTCCCCCCTTTGCTTGCCTTGCTGCCTTCTGCCTGTCTGCCATGCCACCCTGCCTTGGACCCAGCCAATTGTAGACTGAAACCTCTACAAAATTTAAGTCAATAAACCTTTCCTCCCTTAACTTTGGGTATCAGGTATTTTCTCTCAGCAACGAGGAAAAGTAACTAAGACAGAAAGCTTGTGAGAGAAGGTTTGAAAGCGCAGTGAGAGGTTAGATGTTCAGTTTTGGGCATGGCAAGTTTGAGTTGCCTAGAAGACATCTAAGCAGAGATGACCAAGAGGCATTTGAATTTAAAAGTCAAGAGGTTAGAGGAGAAGTCATGACTGCAGATATAAATTTAGAGGAGTCAACATGTAATTATAAAGGAAGAGGTAAATATCTTAGCCCTGGAGTACTCCAGAGCTGATGAGCATGAAATATTAAAAGTAATCAGTCAGTCAGATTGAGAAGGAATGATCAGTGAGGTAGGACAGAAACTGTGTAGCTTCCAGAAAGAATATGGAAGCTAACCAAGATGCTGTTTAAAATGATTATATCTACTGGAGCAGGACTAAGGATCAACCTATGAATTCAGCAAAATGAAAGTCAATGGTGACCTCAAGAGTAGTAGCAGGGGGTTTGGAAGAATGGAAGGAAGCCTGATTAGAATGATATCAAGGAGGGAAAGTATTGCAACTTTCTGTTAGGAAAAGCAGTGGTATGTGTTTCTAGTCATAGCACCCCACATTTAAACCCCCCAGGAGAGCACTGGCAATAAACTGCTTGGCTTGCTTAAAAAATAGAGTCAACTCTAGGACAAAAATGATTAATTTTCACTGTTACACAGCTCCAAAATGCCTCATGAATTAAAAAAAAAAAATGAAGGTCACATTAAGTGTCTTTTCATTTAGAATTTAGTAAAAAAAAAAAATGAGGGTCACATAAAGTGTCTTTTCATTTAGAATTTAGTAAAAAAAAATGAGGGTCACATAAAGTGTCTTTTCATTTAGAATTTAGTAAAAGGAGACTATTTGGAAATCATTTTTTTTTTTTTTTTTTTTTTGGTGCTGAGGATCGAACTCAGGGCCTTGTGCTTGTGAGGCAAACACTAACAACTGAGCTAAATCCCCAGCCCCTGGAAATCATGTTTCTAACACAACAGAAAGGAAAATGTTTTTGATATACTAAATGATAAAACTAAGTAAAATTCACCCATCTATGAAACCATGAAAAAATAAAGTAGGTACTGGGTACTACGTGATGCTGACCAATATCTTTAAATTTGATATAAGTGAGAAATAACAAAAGAGGGTTTGGACTCAGAAAGTACAAATATCTCAAACAGTTTTGCTCTAAAAGGAAATCAAGAAATGAGATGATCTCTAGAGTGAACTATGAACTCAAAGACTTACAACCTAAGAAAATTTATAGCATATTTTCTGCTGGTGTTAGTGATATACTACTGAGAGAATAGTTTTATGTTGAAAGTAGTGAGATTGCAGGTAGAAATGTCCGTGAGTTGGCAAGAATGGATGGGATCTGATAGAATTACAGATGGATTCATCTTTAATGGAAATACAGTCAATTCGTTAACAGCCAAGTGTATGTATTAAGTTTTATGTGAATGGGTGGATGTTTTTATCATTTCTATTCTAATTCAATTTTTCCTATTAAGAATGAAAGGAAGGTCATAGACCTAGAGGGAGGGTGGTAAGATGTTTGTATTCTGAACAGAGAGCAGAAGGCAAGAAAAAGTCATCTGGGAGGTGGGGAGAGGAAATGGACTTGGTCATTGGCACAAGCCTGGTCTAGTGGTCATGAATTTAGAATGAGTTTTGGCACAGCTTATGTTATTTTTCTAGACATACTCAGCATAACAAGTACAGGCACATAGTATCTGGGAGTTGGGTTCTGCTGAAGTCTTGGGTTTTTACCTAGTGAATAGGAAAGAATGAGACAGGGGAAAGGGGTCTGCAAATGAATGTGAAGGTGACAGAGCATGGAATCTAAATTGGATAATTGGGAAAACATGAGTGCAATGTGCGACAATGTGTAGGGAGTGAAAAACTGTGAAACAAGAGGATCGTGGGTCCTGATGAATTTGGAGGATCTTGGGAGCTAAGATGAGAAGGATGCCAGATGATGAGATAGGAGATAAATAGAGAGAGATCTCCTGGAAATTGACATTATGGATGACTTGAAGTCAGTAATAAAAGTAAAGTTAGGGGTAAGATATTAGGAGTGAGGCACTGAGGTAAGTGAAAGATGTGTAATTGGAAGAGAGGAGGCCAAGGAATTCATGGGCTGCAGTACTGTAAGATATTGAAATCATCTAAAAATGATTTATACAAGCTGATATAAACCACAATCTTGGTCTGCTAGGCCCAACTATTTAAGTACAGAGGATGTCTAGCTATGGTTGATGAGTTACCAGCTCTTTGAAATTTTATGACGGAAGAAAGCTTAAAATGTAATGAAGAAGAAAGAGTAGAGGAGGTATCTAACCCACATCAACCTTAGTTTTATCTCCCCCATTTGTTGTCTTTTCTTTCCCTTCTTCCTTCCTTCCTTTTTTCCCTCCTTCGGGGTGTGTGTGTGTGTGTGTATGTGTGTGTGTGTGTGTGTGTGTAGTATTAAAGTTCATTGACAATGAAATTTAGGTGGTCGATTAGATTGATTATACTTGAAAATATGAGGAAAGTAAAGACAGTGTGATAGAAGCACTACAAGATTCACACAACTCTGTCCTTCTTATTTCAAGTTTCTTTACTTTTTCTTTATTACACTTGAGAGAAAAAATAAAACAGAAAAAGCATTTATATGGAACCATCCATTCCAGAAACTTGATTTAATCATTAAAAAATCATCCCTTTCTACCACCCTATAGAGAACTAATTGAGTTATACAGAATTACATCATTCTGATGCTGACAGTATCATTTCATAGTCTCTGTCCATGAAGCAATCTGCTATATATTGTTCAATTGTTTGGAAATTAAAATTTAGAAGAAACGTAGCAAACTTCAGAAGATAAGTAAATCAGTAGGAAAATAATCAAGTTTATACTAATTCTTTCCCTCTAAAGAAATAACACCTTTTGGTACAGTCTAAATAAAGTTTTATTCATTGTGTTTTCTTCCTAGGATACAGTAGACATGACATAATTTTTAAGGTCTCAATTATGGATTATTCTTGTATACCAGCTGAGACCAATTTTAAAAATGTATCTAGCTGGTATAATGAAAGTTATTTTAGTCTAAATAATTATAGCCCATAGCATAAGGATACAACTGTTATTTTAAGTGTCATCTGTCTTTATATGAGAATCAATGATAATTTATTATTTTTATATTGAGGAAACACAAGATTAATCCCCAATGAGTGCATAGAGCTTCTAGATTCCAACACCAGGCTTCCTAAAATCTAGCATTTGTAACCATAATGTGCTTACATCAAAGAGCATGACACTGGGTGGTTGTGGAGAAGGGGAGAAGTCAAAGCCCTCAGATCGGGGAGGAGGTTGAGAGGATGGTCAAAGTAGGAAATGAGACCAGCCCAGAGCAGTGACAGTAAAAACAGAGAGCTGTCAATCAATTTAACATCTCTTTTTAAGGTGGAATCAACATGATTTGGTGGTAGAAATAGATCAGAATTCAATTAACACTGAACATTCCAGAAGACTTGTAAAAGAAGCACTACAGCAATGCTTCTAATGTTAGTATTCTAATGTTAGTATTCAAGGTAAGCTTTGAATGAAGAGTTGCCTCAATTCATTTTATCTGACACAATTCTCTTTTAAGGATCCCAAATACACTAACAAGATTTTAAAGTAAGTATCATCAGACCCTACCTTTGCAGTACATGGAGTGGCACACAGATGCAGTTCCCATCACAACTGCCAAAAGCTTGTCACTCAAAAATCTCCCTGTTACCAGTGATTTCAGGCATCTGGAGCATTATGAACAAACTGAGCTAACAGGGGACAGCTCCCCTTACCAACCACCAACATCCAACACAGACAAGCTTGCCATATATATGAATAAATAAATCTCCCTGACATAGGGGAAGCAGGTATAAGAAACAGAACCCATAGTATCCCTGGAGCTCTCCCTAATAATACAACTTGAAATTGCATTTGTTTTTTTAATTTATATTTTTTATTGGCTAGTACATGTTTGCAGTACATAATGATTACATTCACCATGGGGAGTTAGTATGTGTACATGATTTAGAGATGGATTCCTTTCAACCTGAAGTAAATTTAGTTCTCATTCAAAATGCAAATAACTCCAGGAAGTATAATTTTTATCATCTAAAAACTAAAAATATCTCTCATTTCTTTCTATCAATGTTATCAGTAAGTAGGTTAATAATCAATTCAAATGACAGAGAAATTAAAGCTCATTCCCCATTTCTCTTTTCCTGCAAAACCATGAATGGAAATTAAAACAAGGACAGTAGCACAAATTTCATTCAAAGCATTTCTTAGAAACAGTAAACCACAGACTTATTTAGCTAGTCTAACCTCAATGAAATTTCTCCTCTGACAAACATACTATCTCAACTGCACTGTTATTATCTCTCATGTACACAACTCCCACTGATTCCAATAATAATCACGCGGATATAAAAAATAAGATTTCCCACAACCAGGAATCTGTTACTGGGAAACTTGTTTCAAATAGTCTCATCTGTACTCAGTATTTAAAAAAAAAAAAAAACTTTTTAAAATGAGAACTGAAGGTAAAACACACCTACTTATACAATTCAGTCTAGAAGTTTATGAATGACAAGTGTTTTACATTCAAAGTTGAAAGAGTTTAAACTGTCATTTTTATCACTTACATCTAAATGTCATCTCCCACACTGATGCAAAAAAAGCATAAAATAAGCCCATTCAATTTCATCTACAAAGAGTAATATCCAAGTAGATTATTAAGAATACAAAGATAGAGTCCATAGGATTTATTTGGGAGTAATAAAAAATTCTATGCTATTCTTCATATCATATATACATTAACTCTTTGGATAAAGTCTCTTCCAAGATTTCACACTAAGTTCACATACATAACTGTACATGTTTATGTTTTAGTACACATCCACCTAGCTTCGCTTAGCATTGAAGTGTTTTAGTTAGACAAAAAACAAGTGTGGATGAACCTACTTCGGTCATTATTCATAAAAATATTCACTTTTTATAGAATCAATTCCACTTTTAAATATTTTACAGTAATAGTCATTTTTATTATTACTTTGAAGAGCTTTGTGGTATCATTCTAGTCTCTGTCAAAATACATACAATGGCATGTGAGAGGTGAAGAAATTTTATGACATTGCCTTATAATAATAAGACACTATTTCATACATCAATTAGCACCAACACAAGTAAATTAATGGAGACAAAAATATTATTTTGAAATGTACCAAGTTAGTTCCTCTACTTAAGAAAGACCTGGATTAAATTTGGGGCACTACTTTAGCAAATGTTTTTTGAGGACTATAAGAGAAATCAAAGTCACAATCTTAAGTATCTAATCTACTACTGCCCGGGAGAAAAATGTGGACAAGGGAAAAGGTAGAGTACAATTTTATCATATATTACTTAATATATCTATCACATATTATATATCCCTTTTCTATTTTCCTCTTCACTATTGTTCCTCTTAGGTCTTGGTAACTATGTGCCACCCTCTTCTCAGTCCAGGTAACCTTGCTTTTGCTAAAACAAACAAACAAACAAACATGAATGCATTATGTACATTTACCAACTCCCCACGAAGAATGTAATCATTATGCACTGCAAACATTTCTAATAAAAAATGGAAAAAAACAATGTACACATTGAAATCTCCCCATGTGAAACTACAGAAGAGGGTGAGACAAGGAGGGTGATGGAAGGAGAAAATGATTAAAGTATGTTATACGCATGCACAAACCTGCTAAAATGATATCCACTAATTCATATGACCAATATGCACTAATAAAAAACATTGGGAAAATTCCACGTAATCACTTAACTTCTATAGTGCCTTCTTTGCAAACTCCCCCAAATCTTAGAAACAGAGATCTTACAAAAACTAATATATTTTAATGTAGTGTAAGGGAAGGGAAGCTTCATTTTATTCTTCCAAAGAAATGTTAAAAAGAATTCATTCCATTCTTCCAAAGGAAAAAGAAATCTACTATGATGAGATTTTAAGTAAATTTAAGTCAAAATTAAAAGTTAAGTAAATTTTAAAAATAAAAGTAATGTATAAAATTTAAATAAAAATTCCAGGCAGGAAAACTTCTTCAGCTCATTGGCAGCTATCTCCTTGGTGTGTTTTTATGGCTTTCCCCAGATATAAGTTCCAGGAAGGAAATAGCAACTTTTGCTGAAACCAGAATATAGCCTATGGAACACTTTCTATTTTTTCCCCAAATTCATCCGCTCTTCTCAATCTTCCTAACCCAATATAAGTATCATCTGTCTAGTTCATGCAGCTCACTGTCTCCCTAAAGTATCAATTCACATCATTTCCAGGACTGTCTATCCATTTGCTCTCTATACTCATGCATAGAATTTTACTTTCTAAATGCAAAACTATTAACATCCAGTACTTAAAATGGTTTCCTACCATTCATACAATATAAAAATACCCCTGTTCTACCGAGACCTACCTGTACTGCCTTATCTCTCACTCTGATTTCCTTTGCCTTCTCTGAGCTAGCCACACTGGCATATTACCTTCATGCTCACCAGATTCCCTCTACCACTGAGTTAGTATCTACTCACCCATGTTTCCTCCTCAGGCAAGCCATTCAAACCACTCCTGCCAAGTCAACCTCCTTCTCATAAGCATGAAACACACCACATGCCACCCTTCATGGTACAAGGCACCATCTGAATTATGCATCCAATTGCATGATTATTCAATTAATATCTTTTTTTTACCACTACGCTGCAAAATTGAAGACTGTGAGCCATGAGCCATATTTCTTTGCTCAATAATTTAATTCTAGTCCCTAGCACTGTTTCTGGTACAGAAAAAGTACACAATAGACTATTTGTCAAACAATGGTTCTGATACATAAAAGGAAATGCTGCCCATAGCTTAACTAAAGCCTCCCAAACTTAAATGTTTTGGTATCCCTTTCAACCAAATCTAATGATCATCTATTTTTCATCTTTTTGGCAAGGAAAAGGTAAATAAGATACCTCTGCCCCCTCTGAGGCTTGTAAGCCTCAACATGGTGGAAAATATCTATTAGAAAATTGACGGCAACAACTAAGAAATTGACTGGCGAATACATAGCATCCAGTATTCTAAAAGATACACACACACACACACACACACACACACACACATACATGTATATATTTCCCTTACGATAACCCTGTGAGGGAGGTACTATCCATAACTTGTACACCATCACACAGATAAATGTGGAAGAAATAGGATCCTGACACCAAGAGGCTCTATATACAGAACCACTGGTAACATCAATACCACACTGCCTCTCCTGAGAATGATAAGAACATATAAAGCCATGTAAAAAGTTTTATGGAAACCTACTGGGTAGAAAACTTGCAAAGGCACAGTGATATTTTATTGGGCTTTGAATGAGGAGTAAAAGATGCTCACCAGCGGGGAAAAACGTGAAACAATGAGGTCAATATAGACAAAGAGAATAGCAGAAAACAAATCACAGGGTCTAAAATGTGCACTTATGTTTAGGGACCAACTACCAGATCAGAAGTAGTGCTAGAAATCAGAGGAAGATTAATTTGAGGCCAGGAAATGAAGGACTTTGAATCCTAGACTAAATAAATATATTTGATAGATGATGAAGCACCACTGAAGGAATTCAATCAGTTATTGGTATTATTGGAATGATTTTTGACAAGTTCAGTTTTAGACAAAAATGCAAGAATCTTGCTGGCTCTTCTAGCTCTGACTTAGTTTCCACCAGTGATTTAAATTCTACCTCCAGTCTCAGTTCCTCTAGAAAGCCTCCTCTAACCACCTCTCACCAACTAGATCAGGTTCTTCCTTTTGTTTTTAAAATTAGTTATTTTTATAACTCTCCTGGAGTTTTATTTATTTACTGAAGCTTATAATTTTGTTTCCTGGGTAAACCAGGTTCATGAGTTAAAAAAAAAAAAAAGAGTTGGTTGCACATAAAACTGACTATCCTCAGTAGCTGAAGCCATAGGAGTAGATCAGAGTGACCAAGAAAAACACACCAAGTGGAAGACAAAAAAAGCTTATACATGATACTTGTAAAATACCATCATAGTAATGGTAAGCAGAAGTAGATTCAGGGAAAATATCTAGTCCCTGCAACAAAATCCATGGAGGCAGAAGAAAAACTAGAAGAAAGATGTAGGCAGGAGTTGAGATACCAAGGAAGTATTGGTCTTGAGCGACAAATGCTACGAAAAGATCAGGTAGCGTGAAGATAAAAACAGCACTGAACTTAAATTCTTCCAGAAGAACTCCAATAAAATAATGGGAGTTATTTAAGGCTTGAAAAGTAGAAGCAGTAAGCACAGACCATCTCATTAGGCTGTCTGGAAAGGATCAGAATTGTGAATCGGCTTTTTCAGACACTAAAGAGGAATAGACTCGGTTTACTAGCTCCATCCAATTCTTCAGGTTTTCTGTGGTAACAAAATTTGATGTCGTTTCAAAATTCTGCAGAAAGATTTTTGAATCTGCAGTTTCTCTCATGTCCCCTCCAACTTTTATCTATTCAGTTATATTCCTCCATTGTTCACTTCATCACCCACTAAAATTTCCTCAAATTTGTGCCAGATTAAAGTCCTAGAAAATGAAGAGCATGCTATGCAGCACCTCACATTTGCCTGTTTCTATCTAGGGAAAAAAAAAATCACCCAAGTAAGGGAATTTGCAACTTTAAATCACTATTTAAATTGGTACATGATGCAAATCTTAACTCATTAGCTTTAAATTGACTTCTTCATGATATTGATGAGAACTATTTGATGGGACAGTCAGCTCAGCCTACAACTGTGTTCCTCAACATGAGACAAAAAATAAAGCATAATACTATAGTTTCCCCTTACTTTACTTAACAAATCGCCTGCTGAACTGATATGTGTAAAACCTGCAAACAGGTTTCAAATGCTGATAAAATATGATTCTGACCCCCGCCATGGTCTCATAGAATTGTGATCTGCCAATCCTGCACATATTCATTCATACATGGCTGAGCATTTTGTAATATAACAATAAGGGGAGAGAGACTGTTCTGCAGCATTTTATAAAAGCAGTCATCCTTAAAAATGGTAAAGTGTAGCTACACTTGTTGCAAATAGGGAGGGGTGAGTGAATGGAAGGGGGGAGTGGAAGGGGGGAAGAGGGGGGAAAACCAAGATGTATCATGTACAGGTACAAAATAACCATGTTGATTATGATCATTATGTATACAATGTACCAATACATGTTCTTGGTAAAAATAATTTTAAAAAAAGCAGTCATCCTTGATCAATATTATTTAATAATGGACTACCCAAAACATGAAAGATTTCAAATTATTTACTATATGGTAAAATATTGGATAGGTAGAATTGATCAGAACCAAAACACTAAAAATAAAAACTTAGATAACTAAAATTCACTCTGAAGGATGAAAAGACAGAACATTTTCTAAAGTAATATACTTAATATATTTCACTTTCTTCAGTATATCATATACAAGAAAAAATAAAGTCAGTATATATTGCATCAAAAAACAGAGATGACTTTGAACACTACAGATGCTTTTTCCTATTTAAAAATGTTGAGTCCAAACTGTCCGGAAGACTTTAGATGTCTGTTTAAAGACACATGAATATGTATTTTTTTTAATTTTCAATTAATTTGAAAGAATTCATTGTACTTCCTGTGTACTTATAAAATTATAAATTTATAGGTTATATTTATGTAAATATATGAAATTTTATATCAACATGTGTATATTTATATAAAATTGAAATTAATAGAGAATGTATTATTTTAATTACAGAAGTAAGTACCTACTGGGAAAAATTAAGTTCAACATTAAGCATATTGCATCAATTCAGTTTTTAATATTTTTGTTTCCAATCATTTAAAATAATTTATAACTCAACAAGCACTAATTCATATTGTGAATACAAATGATCAAGAGCAGAAATAAGATAAGCTAAAGATGTTAGGGCTCAACCCACTTATAAATTATTAAAATGTTGATTATTCATGCATTGATCTGTATGTGCTATAGAAACACTGGTCTGTGTGTGCTGTGACCGCACATCCTACAAACCTCCAGTTTGAATCAATCGGAACAATACTGGACAGGCTCAGATAGCTGCAAGCAGTTACTTGTCCACATCTTGTTTAAGTAAATAAAATCACCTTCATTGGTGTTTCCAGTAATTTTGAGTACTTTGAGGATCCAGGAAATCTAAAGTGCCACATTGAGCATGTAGGCGGCTGATGGAGTGAAAAAAAGGTTTTAAAAAAAGAACTAAAATCACTTCCTGTGGTTAGTATTTTAGAACCCAGTCCAGAACAGTCTGTACCAGTATTGTGGGTTTGTTGGTATCGTATTTATGCGCATCGGAAACAGACAAGTACTGGTGCCACGCTTTGAGTAGGATACACGTGTGAGACAGATGGAACTTGTATTTCTATCAGATGCAATTAAAGACTTACTGAATATACTGCCAAATACCACAAATATTAAACTGTTTTAGAATACATTTACTATTGCTTTGACAGCAGTTTCAACAAAATAGCAGGTTATTCCAACAAATGGAAAGACTGAATATATTGAAACTAGTAGAATTGTTGCAATTTAAAATATGATAGCATAGTACAACTCGATTTTATTAATACAGTACAACCTGCACAAATTTAAACCAGAGGGTTTTATTTTAATAAAAGACATCAGGCTTTTGTATGTGAAAAATTAGGAAACAGCTTTTAACTGAGCTCTCCCAAGAAGAAATTAATAGAGAACGGAGCGAAGCTGCTTTCCGCGCAGTGAGAGAGACCACTCAGGGAGCTTCCCATGAGGACACCATTGTCTCGCGTGCCACATCATCAGGAAAGCCCTCCTCTTGCTGCCTATGCTTCAAAGAGACTAGGCAGGACAGCAAAATCAAGTGACCAATGAACTGATTAACTAGAAAGTGTTGATGATGCGATTAGGGTTGAGGAGGGAGTTTGCTCCAGACTAAATGCAGTTTAGCTAAGAGTCCCCCCCCAAAAAATAAAATTTGAACTTATTTCAAAACAAAACTGTGTAAGTCTGTAATTAAACCAAAAAAAAAATTGAAATCAATAAAATAAGTAGTTTGTTTGTGTCCCTAGAGCTGGGCTAGCTATTAATGTTTATTTTAAATAAATAAATGTGAGATGTAAAATGGCAAGGTTTATTAAGAATATATGAGATATTTTGCCAACATACTCCAGAATGGAGGCTTCAATCAGAGAAATATTGCTTTTAATGTTTAAAAAGAGAAAAAAAAAACTTCAAGAGGAGATAGAATTTAAATGGCAGAAATAGTTCTTGAACTTAAATTCCCACATATAACCAATTATCTAAAATTAATAGAATTTTTTAAATATTGAAAACAGGTTAAATCCCCCCAACTATTAGAGAATTTTCTACTTACATCAATATGAGAAAAAAGATGACTAGTTACTGTTAATAAGAGATATATTTAATTGAAATACAAAAAGGAAAACAAGAAAGGATTCAAAAGGGTATATGACGCAAATGCTAGCAATACACATAGTAGTGCAGAAATGTTATCCAGAAATATTAGATCTGAGGTTGAACCATTACATAGTAAAAAATAATAGGTCTCAGTGTCACAGAAAGAAAATTCGATTTGAAACATATTATCATTATACTATATTAGAAGAAGAAAATAATGTGCCTAGTGATACACAAGGTACAATGAAAATCTTAAACTAAATATGATGCATCCACATTTTGATGGTGTCATAGAAATTATGTTACATGTCTGTGGTAGCATTATCTACAAGACCCAAGAGAAATGGAAATGATCTTAAGTGTCTATCAACCAATGAATAAATAATTTGATATATACACAATAAAATACTATTCAGGCATAAACAGAATGAAATCCTGTCATTTTCAACACATATATGGAACTAGAGATCATTGTATAAAATGAAATAAACCAGACAGAAAGGCAAGTATGACAGGATCTCACTCCTACATGAAATCTAAAAAAAAATTGACCTCAAAGAAGTTGACAATAGAAAGGTGGTTACCAGTGGCAAGAAAGGGACAGGGACAGAAGGAACAAGAAGTTCAGGAGTGACGCTGCACAGGAGGGTGACTATAGGAGGATGACTACAGATAAAGCAGAAAAAAACATTTTGACAGTTTTTACCATAAAGTAATGATAAATGTTTAAGGAGATAAATATGTTTACCCTGATGCAAATGTATTACATGCATCAAACTAGTTCATGGTGGTCCATTAATATGTATGATTATGTTTTTACAGATCAGTGAAAAAATTAATTTTAAAACATTGTTAAAGAAAAGTTTTTAATGTCTTAGAATTTTGTCCATAATATCTATCAAATTAAAAAACAAGCTTCAAAATGACATGTACAGTATTCTCAAATGTTACATATTGTATAAAATATAGATTCATATGCAGAAAAGGGGGCAAGAAATATATCAAAATATCAAAAACAATGACAGAATTACAGGCAATCTGTCATTTTGCATGCATATTATAGTCTATAATAAATATTTATAACATTAAAATGTTACTTTTACAATAGTATATATTGATTTTATTTTATTAACTTATTCTTTAACTTTAAAATTAGCACATTTTTATTTTATTTCAAGTGTTTCATTTACCAAAGTCAAGTAAGAAAATCTACATTAAAAGAGATTATAAGAAGTCACTTGTTAATTAACAAAAATTACGTGAGGACTTCAAGAATCTTTTCACCAAAGGAAATTTTGATGTGAATTGTAAAATTACTTACGTAGAAATTGGAGAAGTTTTTTTTTTTTTTTAATGAGAAAATGGGTAACTATAATTCCTTTTTCACCCACACTGAAAATTTCACAATGACCAAAAATTGGCCCCTAAATGTGTCTGGAATGTTTCTTTATATGACTTCCTAAAATATTCCTTTAAATATATAGGCAAAATTTGTTCTTGTTATGTAAGTCATGTAAGTATACATTTCAGGAAGGAAATGAGAGCTTCAGCCAAATTAAATAGCTTTTTCCTTCTCCTTTCTCCAGCTACCATCATTATAAAGTATAAGTTAGCATAAGTTAATACTGAATTTTAGCCTACCTATATTTTCCCTAACAAAATAAAATAAAATAAATCATATAAACCAGGATCATTTTCTTTTAAAACATATGCAGTTAAATGTCTATATTATTTCTCTTTAGACTATAATATAAAAAGTGCTAGACTTTGAGTTAGATAAATATACTGAAAATAAGAATCTTCATCACCATAGATGATCACTTTTACTTGTCTGGGTTTTACTGCATACAGTAATATATTCATTAAGTCCACAAATATTGAGTACTTACTATGCTCTAGTCACAAAAAACACAGGCGTGGCATTAGACGAATAAGAGACAAAGAGACCAGGTTCCATCCCTCTTAAGAGTTTTTATTCCAATAAAGAGAAAGGCAATAACAAATGCATGAATAATTAAACAATGTGATTAAACACTGTAGTTTTCTTTCAAAAGGAAATAAATTGAAAGAAAATACATGAGGAGAGGGTGGTTTAGTTAGCTTGAGTAGTCAAACCTCGATGTTTGAGCCAAGACCTGAAGAATGAGGAGGAGCCGCCCATGGAGAAATGCAGCCAAGCAGTCCAAGTAGAGGGATGGGCAAGTGCAGGTAAATGAGACAGCACAGAAAACAGGCAGGATGACCAGGGTCCTGAACAAGGGCAGAGTGCTGTGTGACACCAATGGAAAACTAGGCAACTCCAGATCACAAGAGACTATGGAGCCGCAGTTAGGAGCTTAGATTTTACTCCACATATAAAGGGAAGTCAAGAAAAGATTTTCAGCAAGGCAGTCACTTGATCAAATGTATGTAATGTGTGTGTGTGTGTGTGTCAGTGTGTGTGTACTAAGTGAGATACTATATGAGGAAAAAAGTAGGAACAGTCATCATTTAGAGTACTCTGATAGTGACTTGCTCTAGAAGGATGGGGATAAAGAGAAGAGTTTGAGATATATTATGAAGGTAGAACTAAGAGATCTTGATAGATATGAGGGATGCAATGAGAGGAAGAATCTTGGGTCTTTTTTGGACAAGAACCAGCTGACTGGAAAAATGCTGATGTCATTCACAAAAGGAAGGAACAGGTAAAGTAACATGTTTGGATGAAGCATAGGGGTGGGCCTCCAACAGTTACTTCAAGAATCTGATACATCCAGATATGCCACATACAAAAGACAGAGGTACCAAGCTCAAGCTTGCAGATAAGCCAGACCTGTATATAAATTCAAGAGTCAAGAGCATACATGTAGTTTCAAAACCATGCGAATGCATAGTGTGTGCTGTTAGAGAAGCTAATTAGTTTACATATTATATTCACTTAGGAGTTGGTGATGGACTGTATTGAGCATTTATTTCTGTTCTGATGCTTTGACATGTCAAGCCTTGCTGACCCTGACATAGCCTGAAAGACCAGCCAATTGCTAGAGATGGCAAAAAAAAGTTCAACCGAAAGTGCCCCACTGTATGCAAACCAGCCGATCTCAACCCCTTGCCCCTCCCAACAGGTCCTTTACTGGGTTCTCACATTCCAGACCACTAACCCCTGCCCTCATCACCTCAGGGCCTGAGGGATTTAGTCAACTGACCTAACCCTAAACCTGCTTCTGCTGCTCAGCTATTCTTTTCCTGTGGAGCAAAACAAGGGTTTTGCCCTGGCTTCTCCCTGCCCCTTCTGTCTCCCAACCACAGTGAGGCTTGGCAGGTGCCCTCCTCTTAGAAACTGTAAGGGACAAACTACCTTCTCAATGGCAATTGTCTACTGATCTGTTACCTGCCCGTATAATAACAAAATCTACATTTTAAACCAGAGTCACATGCCATGGGATGTGGTTTGAAAATTCTAGTGGCTGAGTTCGATGCCCAGCAACCCCCACCAAAAAAGAAAGAAAATTCTAGTGATATTTAAAAATGAGGTGTCGCAGGAACCCAAGTGTATTCCTCTCTGCTTCCTAAGTATGTACCCCCCCAGTCCCTCTAATTCCCTCAACATAAAAGCTCTGTCTTCGATCTGTTAGTCACAACTAATTTCCTTGCTTCCCAATAAGCCATACTTATTCACTTTCCGCAAACATTGTTATCATTAATTCTTTTTGACACTGTGTTTTCAAGTATCTTTACCTATGAAATTTGGCAGGGAGAAACGGAAAAGTGAGTTTCCTAAGGTAACTACGCAAATATATGAGCTATGTAACACTGTATTTTCCTAGACACAACAAAGTATTTCCTTAGTTGTAGAGAATGGCTAAATTAATCATAAATTAATAATTAATCATTTATTAATCATAAATGTCCTATTTATGATTATTTAAAATGTATCTATATATGTTGCTCTTTCATAATATATTTTCCAGGAAAGAGTTCTTTTTTAAAAAACTGGAATAAAATTGACTACTACTTAAGGGTTATTGTCAAATGGGACTCAGAATTCTAAGCTCAATTTACTAGTTCTATTTTTATCAGCATTTGAAACATAAAAAACTTGAGGTACGACCTATATTAAGTCTATTTTTAGGTCATGAAATTATCCTTAGAAGTTTTTAGATCCTGCTCATTAAAATAATCATTATATAAAACATGTGGTCTTTCCTGAAAAGTATATTTTTTATTAAAATTAAATAATTTTGATTGACTGCTGAATAACATCCATATTAGACAAAATTAAATATATTAAACAAAGTACTGCATGTCATAATATTTTTATTCTTGGTAAACGTTGTAAAATGCTAAATTAAACATTCTGTTAGAAGACTGACAACCTACTTGGGCACATTAAAATTAATAATCTTCCTTCCCAAAAATGGAGAAGTAAGCAAGATAGATTAACCAAGAAAAGAAGCCCTCCTCAGAAAAATACTAAGAAAATATAATATATGTAGTACAATTTATGGATGAAGTTATATCTTTAAAAAGGCAGTAACTCTTTTGTAGAAACATTTTACTGACTTACTGGATAGTTGTAAAGGTTGACAATTTATAAGATGTGATCAAAACTTATTGTGGATGTTTAAGTTTTTTGAAATTATTATAAAGATACATTGCCATTAATCCCTCAGTCTACTTCCCTTCACTTCGAACACACATTGTGCCACCTTCTGAGGCAGTTCTGGAAGTCCTCTTTCCTGAGTGTATTTAATTGTTCTATTATGGCTGCCTTGATGTCCTGAAATGATTGAAAATATTTACCTTTCATGGTCATTTTGACTTGAGAGAAGAGCCAGACATTGCATGGTGCCATGCCCAGAAAATCAGTTTGGATGAGGACACAATGCATTATTTTTAGAAACCTGTCTTAAAAAAGAAAGAAAGGAAGGAAGGAAGGAAGAAAGAAAGAAAGAAAGAGAAAGAAAGAAAGAAAGAAAGAAAGAAAGAAAGAAAGAAAGAAAGAAAGAAAGAAACCTGTCTTTCCTTTCACATGGCACTTAGCAGCAGCATTCACTGTGTTTTGGATCACACCTCATAGAGACACTCATGAAAAAGGACTCCAGAACTGCTTCAGGAAGTGGCAAGAAGGATGGGATAAATGTGTTTGAAGGAAGGAGGATTATTCTGAGGGGGATTAAAACCAATGTGTTTACTACTGTAATAGTTTTTTATTTAAACATTCAGCTTATAATTTAACCACACTTGGTACACATAATGACTATTTAATGCACTGGATTTAAAACTGTAAGACTGTAAAACAAATGGGTTTGATTTGCTTAAAGAAAACATGCTAAAATTAAAGTGTGAAGAATTTAAGTTGGGGATTCCTAGACTCTATAAATTATACTATTTCTAGAATAAGAGTAATAGGTCATGGACCCAATTGGATCAGCACTTATCTGATATTTAACATTTATCATTATGCAGGAACTTCTCTGGTGTGAGTGACTCACAGTGAACAAGACCAAAGAGGATTCTGTGCCCACAGACCTGACACTCTGTGGGATGGAAGCTGATAAGGCAGGAGGAAGAAGTGAGTGACAAGTCACAGTCAGTGGCTGGGTCAGAGAGACAAGTACAGGCAGGTATGACTTATTCACTGAATAATAGCTTGAAATCACTAAATTAATTATTTTACGTTTCCTTGGAAGGGTAAGTTCCATAATTTGTCCAACATGTTCAAAATAACTGAATAATGCTACACTAAAGCAGTACCTGGAAATGGAGAGAAGAGAGGCCAAGCTACACGAAACATCCAAACATAGGCCTTGGGACTCAAGAAGAAAGCTCTGCTTAGTAGAAGGCTGTAGTACACAAGAGGCTACACCAATCTAGATGAAGTCAAGCTGCAGTTAGGATGACTAATGTCTGAAGCAGCCAGCTGGCCAGTCCAGCAGGTCATCGCAGGTGTCCAGCCTCAGGGGATCCTAATTTCTGCTAAGCAAACCCTCAAGGAACTAATGTAAAACCAGACAGCTATTTTGCAAAGGGTGGTATAACTGCAAGTAAACTAGTAAATTTGAATCAGCAAGAATCACCTTGTTGCTTCCAGACAGGAAATTTTACCAAGGAAGCAACAGAAGGCTGCTTCAGTGGCCATGGATTATATACAAAGGCAGATAAATGAAAAAATATTAATGGTCAATTAAAAGAAAGTTACATTTTATAGCTTACTAGAGCATAATTATAAGGATGTATTGATGAATGCCACATTAGAGCAGTCAGAACTTATTCCAAAATGTATTACATAAAAACACTAACCCATCACTGTTCAGTGGGTTCAAGAGGCAGGAAAATGAACCCCACTTCCTCACACTGGAGATAAAGAGAAGGCCAGCTGTCTGAAGTAAAGTTGTTCATTTATACACAATCTTACCTTTATGCTCTCCCACTAGGTGAATGTCCCCATACCATCTGTGACATGTCAAACTAAATAAAATGAAGGACTCTACTTGCTTTCCACATTTGTGTTCCTTGTCTTCCATATTATCTCCTGTTTTCCTGTGACACTGACCAAAGTTGAAACTTCATCCAGGAACACAATGAATTTCCATGCTGCCTGAAGTCAAACTGCTAGTACATTCACCGTTACTTCTCCCAAAGGTTGGCAATTAGACAAACACTGCCATCATCTGGGCTAAGATCAGGCAAGAGTGAGGAAGCATAGACATTTGAGTGGCCCTCCCAACTCACAAAAACTATAACATGAAAAAAATTATATATATATTTAAAACCTATAATATATTTAAAACCTATAATATATATTTAAAATACCTTACATATATTTAAAAATCCCAGTCTTTGCTTGGCATTTTTTGTATTTCCATAACTCCTCAGGATTTGCCTACATCTATTCTCTTGTGCTACTCAGCAGAAGCTGTTGTCTAGTTTACTATTTATACATACAAACCCGTGATGAATTCTAACATTCTTAGGGAACTCTTCACAGATTCATTTCTATTCTGATAGGCAAGAGTACTTTATCCAAGATAGTCATTTTATATTTTTATATATTAGAGTTGTATTAATATTTTGCCCAAAGTTATTATTAACATTTGATGTCAAATGATACGTGGCCATAACATATTTTAAAGTAGCATGAATTTACAACAGCTTTATTTACATTCTTCCGGTTTTTTCTCCTTTTCTTTTTCCCTTCCTCCTTTCCCTCTCCCCTCTCCAAGGAAGGGGAGTTAAAGGAGGGGCGAGGAAGGGGGGGGGAACCAAGATATATCATGTACAGGTACAAATTAACTATGATGAGTACGATCATTATGTATATCTAAAATGTACCAATAAATCTTGGTTCAATTAAAAAAAATCAAGTGGCACAAGTGAGGTTGCAGGTGACATTTATACTGTAACAGAACTTCAGAACTTCATCAGAACTACAGAAAAGCAAGCAGTAAACCATTAAGACCTAACTATCTGTCACATACTCCCTTGAATGAATTCTTAACTAAATGATGTAAGTATTGAATCATGAATTTTTTGCTCTTATCTAGCCATCTTTGTTCTGTTGATATAGGTTTTTAAAGGCCTAAGTATATGGTAATTTACTCTTGATAACTGCAATATAAAAATAAATATGAGTATTAATTATTAAAAAAATAGTGAAACAGGTACTTCATACCCTTAGCTTCCATTCTAGTTCCCCTTTTATAATCTCTGCTATGCAGACACCTCATTCTTTCTTAACCCCTAACCCTGTTCCATTCTTTACAACCTGACACCAACAACCAAGATGCTCAGATGAAAAGAGATTAAATTAAGGTCTCTCTTTGCCATCTAACATTAAAAAAACAAAGTACCTGAGGACACTGTAGATGAGAAGCCATCCCCCTCCTTTCTTCCCAACTGCCTTTTGTGACGAGTCGAACAAAAATACGATACAGTAAGTCCCCAACTTACAAATGAGTTCCATTCTGAGAGAACATCCGCAAGTTGGATTCATTCCTAAGTCCAGCAAAATGAGTCTTCTGCACCTTTGACACAAATATACAATGTATATTGCTTTGCACTTCCTATCAGTCCCCTCCACATCACTGTTGCTTTTCCTCTTGCTTCCGGACATCGTGGGCTCTGATTCAGCACTGGACTACTGCACACTACATCACTGTACAGTAAGCATACAGCAGCACAACTGCGACAATGTCAGATTTGTTCACATGTTCACATCTACAAATGTTCGTAATGTGAGGTCTGTTGCTATCTGTGAAAATCTGCAACTCAAATGTTTGTAAGTCAGGAACTTACTGCACAACACAGCTGAAGATTAAGGCTCCTCAGTCTTGTTTCACAGTCAAAAATGGTGGTCTCTGTACTTAAATAAAATCTCATAAATAACGATATTTTTATGAAATAAAAATACACCTTGAGGAATAAGAGAGTTTTATATAGTTGAGGAATAAAATTCACTTGCCTTTTTATATTCTCCAGCCAATTATGGACATTGTTCATTAGAAATGCAGTATACTAAGTTTTCCTACGGGAAGTCTTATTATAGAGAGCTAAGTTCTTTTATTGCAAGTTTCTGGAAGGTCAAGAGAAGGAGGGTGAATAAGTTTTAATCAGTTTTATTTATCGTTAAGGTATTTTAAATGTAACATATAGGCCTTGATTCCAGCTAAATTCACAGTGCTCTCCAGGAGTAAGGGAAGTTGTGAAGCCAGGCGCTACTCAGACAAGCTGGCTGGCCCACACCAAAAAGCTTCCTCTCCGGGCTCTGCCTCTGTGACTGGCATATCATCTCATGCCACATGGGACACTGTGCAAAAACTTAAAGCCAACTAATAAGGGTGCCAGCCAACGCTGGTCAATGGCCTAAATTTAAATGTTTTGTTGTTTTTTTTAACGGGCCAATCTACAAAGGCTGCCCCCTTTCAAGGTTACAGAAACTGAAAGTGACGAACTTTAAAGCTACCCAAGCAGAGGCCTTGATTTTCACACATGTCTCTTTGTAGCAAAGACCTCTCCAACCTTCATGTGAGAAGTGAAGACACAGAGACAGTTACTGAGGCCCGGGACACTTGTCAGCAGAGAACAATGAAAACCCTGGCAGAACAAGATGAGACACGTTTTACTCCCTTGTTGCACTGTATCTTTAGGGATCAGTCCAGTCAATGCCTTTCCCTAAGAGAAGAGAGGGGGGGACTCTAACTCACTTTGGCAAACAAAGACAAGTCGATGTTCAGGTTCTAAAGTCCTACAACTGAACATTAGAGCCATGACTCCTTCCTTCAGTAGTCCAACCTTGACAAGGACTTTCCTCTGTCCTAATTTGGTGAGCAAAAGCTGAATAGGAATTCTTGATTCTTTTGAATTTTAAACTCAGAAGCACTATTTAGACAACACGGCTATTTAAGACCAAAAAGAACTTAATAGTCTATAAGGACTATAGTAGTCCATCATGAAAATTAAGTGTAGAGTACTATCACCTAATGAATTGCACCAGAGAGTAAAAAATGTATTAAGAGGAATGAAATTAAAAGGATCTATACTACAGTATTTTGGAAATGCTTAATTTTGATGCATTAAGATATATTCGATAAAGACCAAAAAGTTTGTTCAATATTTTCCAGATATATGTGCTTCATGTTTTTTATCTATCTCTTTTTTCTTTCCTTCTTTTTTCTTTTCTTATTCTCATTTTAAAACAAATCCCTCAAATAATATCATTTCCCTTAAACATTTCTATAGATATCACAAAAGATACCACAAAAGATGATTTTATAGATATCACATAATCACAATGACAACACCCAACCAAATTAAAATTCCATTAATACCATATGATATTAAGTCATTATCCAAATATCTTCAAAAACATGTTTTACATTTGGTTCATTACAGTTGGCTTCATAAAATCCATACGTCTTAGCTTTTTAAATTCTTTTTTAATCAAGAACAATCCCCTTTCCATCCACTGCACCCACCCATGTTACTGACTTCTTTGATAAATTGTGTTGGTTTCCTTGAGAATATTTCACATTCTGAATTTTTCTGATTACTTCTGTTATGGCTTATATCTGTATGTCCCCCAAAAGTCTCATGCACTCATAGGTGGGGCTTTTGGGAGGTAGATGAATCATAGGTGTGTGATAAGTGGATTAGTCCACGATGGATTTAGTACAGTTCTAGGTGTGGATAATGGGAAGGTCACTCTGAGTGTGAATGGCACTAACCGATGGGCTTGTAGCCTGAATGGACTAAAAAGGGAAAGGAAGGTTCGCTGTTCCTGCCTCCTGCCTGCTATTTTATGGACTGTTCCCACTCTCCCATGCTTCTCTGCCATGCCACCCTCCTTTGGAGGGTGCCGACTATGGACTGCCGACTCTAGACTGAAATCTCCACAAACTCTGAGCTAAAATAAACCTTTCCTCCTTTAACTTGCAGGTGTTGGGTATTTTGTCCCAGCAATGAGAAAGTCATTAAAACAGCTTCCTCTTTCATAGCCACTTTACCATGAAAACTAGAGAGCTAAAGGCTCTATCAGGGTTACACTTAACTTCTTAGTAAGAACACTTTACTGGTTCTGCTGTGAAGGGCACAGAGCATCTTATTAGCAAACACATGGTGTCCAGCTTCATCATCTAGTGATGCTAAGCCGGGGCAATGAGGGCTGGTCTTTCCATGGTAAAATTCCTTATCAATCCTCCTCCTATAGATTTAGCATTGATTGATATTAATGACTCATTTAATTATTTTGACAGAATTTTAAACTATGATTTGAAAAATATGATGTCATTGCTTCTGTATATATTACCTAGAATTTTTCTGCAAAGAATGTTATTTTGGATATGAGGGCAATCTGCTTATGACATCTGTCACTCTATTAATCACCAGGGTTGATTCCACTGGTCTGGCTGGCTAGGTGGGTTCCCCTTCCTCCCTCACCACTCTGTGTGCGTCCCTCTCTCTGCAGAAGACGACGACCACCCCCAGTAGAGGAGGACCGTTTTCTCAGTCAAGGGTATACGGTAGCTGTGCTCCCCTGCTAGAACCTCCAAACAAGTTCTCAAAAGTGTTCTTTCATCAGCAAAAACCATTTCTATCCTGAAATACCGTTTGCATAATACACACAGAACAAATGTCTGTTTTCCTCTATCACAGATGTATGAAAATATATATACCCTTAAAAAAGAACAGTAGTGTTTACAGTGATTGTATTAGTGAATCCTGAAATTTGTAATAATTTTTACTACTGCAGTTTTTCTTTAAAAAGGTTCCATTCATAATGAAAACTAAAAATGGCATTTGTTGCAGTGGTTCTATACTTTAAACAATTTATGTTATCAGTATTTACTTCATTTCTACCCACTCAGATAAATATACTATTCTTAAATTACATTTATAAACTGTATTGATTAACACAATAATGTAGTTTATTAGCTATCTTTGGTGAATATGTTTTCAGTAAAAATCCTATTTTTATATATGATCTCTTCAATTATTCATTGTACTGGGGCATTAGAATCACAGAGAAAATGAAATTAACAATTTTTAGCATACATAGTTTGTTAAAGAGAACGTGTTCAGCAAGGGACTTGATTCATAGTTTATCTTCAATATTAAATGGTTATTTATTGAGTGTATATGGAGCACTGCTTTTCCTTAGCTAAGAAAGGGGGACAGGATGGCTGGGAAGATAAAAGTTAAATCAGTTAACAGAGTGAAAATGGTGCCTGGATTAGTATAACAGGTACTCCCAAAACTCCAGGTATAATTATTAGATTATTGAAGACAATATGGTATTGCTACCTCTTCTAATTTTTTCTTTCTTTCTCGGCCTCTTTGTTTTTTACTGTTGTAACATCAACAATTTCTAAAATGCACACGTCACTCTAGCGGGCAGGCCAAGATATTTTAGTAAGTATATGTGCTAAAATATTCCCATTGCTTGAATGATTAAGAGGTCTCTTAGGAAAATCATAATCTTAAATAGTATTTTAATCATTCCAAAAAGAATACTGTATGAACAATGTTGTTAAAGAATAGAAATATTATCTAGACAAAAGTGACAGTTCATGGTATTTCACTCCAAATTTCCTTTCAAACCTGTTCACAGTCAGAGAACAGAGAAAAGGCAGTTAGAGCCAGAACTGAGATTACTGCAAAGAGTTTAATGTGTACTTTCTTACTGATCTATCACACAATTCTGGTTAAAAAAAATTAAGCATAATAAAATCTTGCCTTGAATTCTATATTCCCAGATAGAGTTGCCACCTGTGCAGTTATAGAGCCACGTCACAAGATTTTCTAACTCCTCCACTTCTTTTATTACTATACAGTTTTAAATAGTAATCTTTTCTCATATAATCACTCAAAACATGTGCATTACCATATTTTCAAATTCCCTGTATACCAGGACAAAAAATATCCTGCTTCCACATTTCTTGGAGTAGGCTCTCTAAATTTTTTTTTATATTGAATAGTAGTCATGTACCATATGCTGTGTATAAACAAGGCACATACTGGAATGCTCTTAGAATAAACAGGAAAAAGTACATGGTAGCACCACCACCAACACACATTAACTATTAACAAAAAATACATATTGTTCAAATATATTTTCTAGTTTCAAGTTTGGAAGTAGGGACACCTGTAGTTCAGCCCCAGTTCTGCCACTCATTAAGTGTGTGAGTTTTAAACAAGTTACTTTAGAGCCTGCAGGGTTGTGCATGGTTCCCTCAATCTGTAAAATAAGAAAATAAAGACCAGTTCTCCAAGCTCCTTTCCAGGTCTAAATTCTTACCAGCATTTAGTGGCTACACGCAGTAATCAAAATTCTCAGGAAAAAAAATCACGTCAACAAAAATCACATCATACATGCTTTGAAAAACCAGCAAAATGGATGAATTTACTCATTCAACAGAATTAAAAAGTATGCCTCAATTATCAAAATTGTGTAGACTATCTGGCAATGAGTTTCGATTCCATTAAATTTAAAAATCAATTGCTCACACAAATCTTAAAAACCGTACTATTTGCTATATAAAGGAGGTTTATGGTGGTGGTTGATCATTTTGACATATAGTTTGTGGCATCTGGAAATATTTCAAAAACAACCAGCCATGAACTACAGAAGAGCATCCTCATTTTCAATGAAGTATGAGTAATCCTCGTCTGAACTGTTTGTCTTTACCGGTGAACCCTGAAATCCACAGCCCATGGCTGCCCCTACTGCTACCAAGCTTGATCAAAAGTGTTGCTCCTCTCTAAGAAGTATCAAGACTGCCCTTCCACCCATTTCCCATGTGACTTCTGTTTACATGACTTATGGAAACTAATGGTCTAAAAATATGTCCACTGGATTTTTTGATACTTTTCTGGGAATAATGAACACCTTTTTGGACATCAGTTCAACTTGAACAGTAGCACTTGCTTGTTCAGATGGATTTATCAGCTAAATGAACACAGAATGATTTTATGAACAAATGTATTTTATATTGCAAACTCTTTGTGTATTGAGTTGTGCTGCAAATGATCAGAACAAAAAAGCCAGGTAGGCCTGGAAAATAACCTTAACTTACTTAAATTGTAAAGATAAGCAAAATTAAACTTGGGCCATTTCTTATAAATGATTAGGTTGGAGAAAAATAGAATTTAAGCTCAACCTAACTTATAACTAACTTATGACATATACTAGGGAATTTCCTACAGAATAACCCAATTCTGTAGGAAATTGCAACCAATAAAATTGCAACCAATTAAATATTTTCTTTTTTAAATTTCTGTGTTCATCCTATCAAGTCTCCCCTTTGCACATCCTGCATAAGCTCCTCAACCACATCCTATTTAGAGGTGCCCAATTTATGAATCACTTTTGCTCAAATAAACTTCAAAACTGTATTGTGCCTCAGCTTACCTTTTAACAAATAAACAACAACCAGCAGCATCTTGTCTTCACAATTTCCATGTAGACATCTTTATCTAAAAATCTGTGGTGTACTGTACAACCCATAATTAAGTCTGGTGACAATTTTTTGAAGAAAGAACATACTTAGAAGTTTTGCATTGGCTTGTATCTAAGAAAAATGCCCTGGAAAAGACTATACTAACTAGGTGTTTCCCAGGCCTGCATTAAATTGCTACAGCTGGTTATAACTATTAAAAAATGCATACAACCATTAGCAGATACTTGGCCTGTGTAAATCAGAACATGTGTTTTAACTTTAAGGCAATAGGCTGTAAGCTTTTTGTCACTTGTTCTCTTAAGGCTTTCCAAAATGTGTTAATGTTCCAGGTGTCCACTTGGTTTACTTAGTACCAGTGTAAAGATTTTTTTCCTCCCTAAATTACAATATTCAAACTAATTTTCTTGAACTAAACACAGTTATTTTACTAAAGTGACAGAGCTCTCCATAAGGCTACAATAAGTATTCTATATGATTACTTAAAATATCTAATTTGAATTAGTGAATGAATGGATTTTTACAGTGTTTTCTATGATTCAGAACAGATCATTGTTCATAACAAATAATTACTTCAACAGTAATCCAGCATTTTTGATTAGTAATGTATCCCCAACTTACCTAACAGTCGAAGACTAGTGAGAGAAACATTTAACGTCTAATTTATATTTTTTCTAGTATATTACTCAGAACATATCAACCCCAAATATTCTGAAGTTCTTTGGAATCCTTGTGTTCCATGAAAGTAATTAACCTCATGCAGAAATATTTTAAAATCTTTGGGACAGAAAATATACCCCTTAGTTTGCTTTGTATATTCCATTTCCAATTCTTAAATAATTTGTTAGCAAAATCTTTGAATATGTACTTTTGCAGTTTAAGTCCTTTATGCCTCATTGTTTTCTCTTTCTTTCTTTTTCTTTTATATCACAGGCCTTTTTTAATAGAGGTGGGAGACTTAACCTTAGCTTTTATGTACATGCTCAGGGCAGTAAACATTCACTAAGGTACTGTGAGATAATAAAGTTGTTATATTATCTCTTCATTTTTACTTTGTTAGACTAAACAGATAAAAGTCTACTTTTTTTTCTTTATATATCACAATTTATACCCATCTGATCATTCTGACGTTTCAAAAACATCCACAATCATCTCGAAATGTGATACTCAACAATGGGCATGTGATCAGTCTAATTAGTGTACTCCATGAGTCAGGAGCCAATTTAAACATTTAGACTTCTCTGATATTATTGTTTCATATTCGCTTGTTGAGGTAGGACTCTGTACCGTTTATGAAATTACACCATATCAACATGCACACCCTCTCCTCAAATATAACTTTTGTGGGGCATGGTGAAACTCCACTGTATCTTTTAAAGCAACACATGAGAAACTTCATTTTTTATTAAGAAGTGAAAACTTTTCTTGAAGCAACATGGAAGGAAATAGAGTCAACTCATACCCAATTATGTTGAATGCAGAAACAAATTGGTTTAAATGAATACAGCATATTTTCTTAAACTGAAAATTTGTCAGATTCTTTTTGATTGAATCTTCTGAAACACTTTGAACCTCAATATTGTTTTTCATAATAAGTAACAGGTTTCTATTTAACCAATTTTTAATGAGAATAATTGTAAGGGTTAATTTATTAACTGCTTTAACTGACAGAGACATGCTCACAATTTAAGTTTCCATGTACTGCCTTTTATTACAGATAAATATGATGTAGTAATAAATGAAATGTTATCAAACACAAAACACTAAATTCCAATAAAATAATATTCTCGGGTATAAGCGGAATGGAAGTAGAGTCAAGAAGAAACATTAGTGACGAACATGTTCAGTGGTTATGGAAGAGCCTATCTGTGTTTTTCAAATGAAGAAGAGTTGGCATCATCTATGGTTTTTACCTCCCACTGGATACATCTTTCAGAAGTGGCATACAATACACCAGGTGTAACATCTTTTATAATAACAATACTAGAGGTATACATAGTTTTTAAAAATTCTTTGAGAGAGTAAATGAACGATAACATCAGAAGACCACTGATTTCAGACAGGGAGAGTGAACAAATGCAAGAGGCAAATGTGACAGGGCCGCAGGAGCACTGAGGGTCCACACAGGTTAATGGCTATGAAGTCAAAGCAAGAGGAGTTACTCCTGGAGTTTTCCTCCAGCTATGTTGAGCTCTCAACATGCAGCTGTGAAGAGAGGAAAATGGGAACTGGCATTCACCAGGCAACAATCATAAAGCAAAACCTAAGAACAAGTGAGTTTATAATGTCTGCAAAGGAGCAAAGACAACGATGGACTATGGAATTCAAATTAAGCCCAGGGGCGATGGAGCAGTGGAGACTGGAGGACAGTTCACAAAGGTGGTAGGAACAATGGCTACCAGTCTCATGGGAGTCAGAGAGTAGATCTAGAGAACTAGAGAGAGAAACATGCAAAGTTCAGTGGTGGTGGTAAGCAAGGACAATGCTTAAAGTTTGGATTGCACAGCATTAGCAATTTAAGATCTATGGTCTGATCATGCCATTTTATGGAATATGTTGGTTGCTGAACAGGCTCACTGTAGGAGAAAATGGCCAGGAGCTGAGTGGCCAGACTGGAAGGCTTAGCTCCATGAAAACTGAATCATTCAGATTTATGAGGGTCATAGGGATAAAAAGAGAATAATGGAGACCCAGGAGCCCAAGAAGCACAGACAATGGACAACACAATCTGAAGACATGACTTTCAAAGCTGGAAGATTGGGGAAAGACAGAGAAAATTTATCTGGAAAAAGTAGGCCCAAGAATCTGAAGCTGTGAAACCTACCACTGTCCCAAATGACTGCTGGGGAAGGGCCAGCTGACCTGAAAGGAGTGACCAGAAACAGGCTCCAGAAGGCACAATGGAGAGAACCCAGAATTGGAAGAGAGATGAGAGACAGAATGAGAAAAATGCATACACAATTGAAATTACATTTCAAAGGATAAGGAATACTAGAAATCCTGAGTTTCTGTAAGATAAGAACACAGTGTAGTGATAAAGAGCACAATGAAATTAATCCTAGTGTTATTATGGAGACCTCTAGAATTAATAAAAAATTATTTTTAAGTGTAAGTATTTGAGCTAAGGAAGATGCGGCAGGAAATTTAGCTTCCCTTATCTGACTAAAGAAAGGCCTCCAGAAAACACAGCTGTCATTATCTCCCTCTACCAAGAGATTTCCTGTGAATTAGAACATCAATTTCCATTGACTCAGACGACTCTAATTGATTCTTCTTTGCATCCTACAAAATATTTCTAACCTAACCCATTTCCTGCATCCTACCACAATATAAAACCGTACTTAAATATTTACAACACATGGGTGGTGAGATACAGAAAATCATGATAAAGTCAAATTTGAACACTAATATTCCCCATTTCTACTCACAATGCCAAAGAAGAAAACTGAATAGATCTCAGATTTAAACTTTAGATATTCAGAAACTGACTTGTAAGAAACAATCTAACCCAGGAAATATTTAGACAAGAAATCCAGATTTATTATAATCACTTTATTTCCATTTCTTAAGTAAGGAATATAATTTGCTATGTCAGTAGCCTCACTTCTCAGCTCTTTGAAAAGATTTATAATTCAAAATGCTAAAAATACATATAAAATCACAATTATAAGATAAAATATTTTGATCACTAAGTACAAGTAAACACATTATTCCTATTAGTGTGTACCTTTGTTTTCATAAAAATGCTAATAATATGGAATTGGATGAACTTTATCATTATCATGACATGATAAAGTAATTGATGTAAATTTCAATTTTACAGTAATAATTTTTAGTCAAATATATTTTAAATAGCCCAAGAATTATATAATAGCAATAGATTTTAGTACTAGAATTTTAAATAGCAAAAAGATATAGAGCTTCAATATATTTTACTTTATAATCAACTTCTTTTTGGTAGTTTATTGACTAAAACAAAACCTCTAATTCTCTCAGTTAAGTTGTGCTCTTTCTATTTTACTCAAAGAGAGAATATCCGTCTCTAAATACTACAGATACTCCATGAAGGATAGTTCACCTCTCTAAAAAAAGTTACACTTTTTTTTTTAAACATATAGGGCCACTTGGGCTGGGGATTTAGCTCAGTGGTTAAAGTGCTTGCCTTGTAAACACAAGGACCCGAGTTCGATTCCCAGCACCAAAAAAAAAAAAAAAAAAAAAAAAACCCACATATAGGGTCACTTAAACATATGAAAAACTATAAAAGTTAAAATTGAACTTTAGAACCATTTGAGAAAGATAACTGGTAGTATCCCTTAGACTCATTTTATTCAGTTTCTCATATAAAGAAACAGTTGGCTTAGTCGCACATACTGTTAGACTTGCCTTGCCTCTCCTTGTATGGCTGACCCCTCCTTATTCTCGAGGTCTCAGCCTGGCTGTGTCGTCCTCTGGCCTGGCTTTCCTGCTCCAGGACACCAGGGTTAGGGTCCCTCTGTGGGTCACGGGGCAGCCTGCACGTCTCTTCCTAGATTTATATCATATCGTCGTGATCAATTTGCTTGTCTCTAACTCCTAATAAATAAACTTCAAGCTCCCTGACAGCAAGAGCTGATTATTTTCTTCACTTCACCAGTGCATGTATCTGTTGCAAAGCCAGTGCTGAATATTTTATGGTAGATTTGCATGAATCTGTGAACTGCGTACTAATTAACAACTTGATTCACATTCACTATACTCAAATACCATCTCAGTATGCATCATTTGCTAGGATTCCACAAGGTCAATGTACTCCACAATTCCCCATCTGATTCTGGCAGAAACAGCATCATTTTTGAAAAAAAAAAAAAAAGGATTAATTATGCATCAAATTTTTCATTTAAAATGTAGCATATACAAACTTTGATCATCAGGGCAAATGTATTTTATTATAGAGTTCTTTTTGCTTACTATAGGGAACCTGAAGCCTAAGAAATCTTGAAAGTGAGGACTCTTTTTCTCTTGCTATCAATTTTACATAACAACTAACTCATTTTAAATCCAAAAGATATAAAAGGAGGAAAACATCTTATGTCCCTACAAAAGCAAAAGGTTCCATGAAAACTCCCTTTTCTGCTCCCTTTTTTGAAGTTCAACGATATTTACAAGACATAACCGATTCCAGTTTAGTATTTAAGGAGATGTCTGTGTAACATTCTGAAACGAGTGAGATTCAACAAACTGATTTCTATTAAATTCCAAGCTCGGCATGGCTAAGTCAACACTGGCACGGTGCTAGGGAGCGAAAGCGCTGGGCAGCATGGCTGGCCACGGCAGGGCGGTGAGTGAAGGATGGCCCGGTCAGGGGCTGCCAGGGCCGCAATGTCAACACAGGTGTGTGGGAAGGGCGCAGGGCTGTCCCATCTCCAGGCTACAGAAATACTGGCAGCTACACTCTGGAGGCCAAATGCTGAAGATGGAAAATATCTCTGCTTTGTAAAATTGATACATCTTATTTCACATGCTAAAACAGTCTCAATTTAAATAGTTCATGGGGCACACAGGAACCACCTATCACTGCTTCATATTGAAAATAACGAAATCTGTAAACAGATTTTTATCTCCCCTGAGTGCTCACTAAAGTAGTCTGAAGTTATTACCACCTCATTTGCTGGCATTTAGCAAGGATTCTTTATACAGTTATGTGGAATTAAGGCCACTTTATGACACTAGAGGTTTTTCCCTGCCAAAGTCTTTAAATGGCATAGCAGTGATATTTTAAGGCACAAGAAATAATGAATATGCTGTATATTATCAATAAGTTCATTAATAATAATAGAATTTTTAAAGGTTTCGTTTAGGACGCATTTGTTTTCATTTTTAGGTTTTTGCTTCTTAGGCAGTTGTTTGGGTTTTTTTTTCAAATTATTTTAAGGGAAGTTAGTTTAGTTTTATGATATATATCTGTTATCAGAAGCAGTGCAAAATTACTACTCTGCCATAAAGAAGGACAAACTTGAGTCATTTGTAGGAAAATGGATATACTTTGAGACCATAATGTTAAGCAAAATAAATCAGACATACAAGCTTAAATATTGCATGGTTTCTTTTATATGAGACAACCAGAATATAAATAAAGAGCAAAATAAAAGACAGATAATAGAAAGAGAGATAAGTGAGATAAGTCTTTTGCAAAAGGGAAAAGGACCAAAAGATGGAGGGAGAGAGAGGCAGGGAGAAAAAGGGGATGAAAAAAGAACTAAGATATGTAATGTCCATGTAACAACTCCCCATCAGTGAGGTAATCATTATGTATTACAAACATGGACCAATTTAAAAAAGTACTAAATAGCATACAGTAACTTTAGAATGGCCAGCAGTGATAAATACAGGTCAAAGTCTGGAATCACGTTTTAGCTGAACAACCAAACTCTGGGTCTTGAGCAAATTATGTAAACTCTCGAGCCTCAGATTTTTCTCTGTGAAATGGGTACATATGGATTACTTTGCAGACTAAATGACTCAATACATAAAAAGCACTTAGTAAAGTGCTTGGTAATAGTGCCAAACAGTTATTACCATCACTATGAACACTCAGTCATCAGTACGAGCTTAGTTTATTTAGAATTTAACTTAATTTGATATGGCTTCCAAAATGCTCAAACATATCATTGACTTGCTATAAAATATAAAGATAGCTGTAATTACTTTGTATATCTCTCCCGTACTTTATCTTATTTCATCAGTTTCGAACACTTTTCATGAGGGAGGCAATGGTCTGCCAGATGTAAGATGGCACTTGAACTTCATTTAGTAACATGCCATCCTATCAATCCTGATTCAAAAAATAAGTGACAAAATTTAAATCAACACAATAATCTCAAAAAATTGAGACAACTGTCACATGCCTAGTTGTAGCTGAAGAAAACAAAAATAAGTATAAACCACTAAATAATATCAAGTTTCCCAATAATGACCCATATAATGGTTACTTCTGCACAAGGTGTTTCAAAGTTGCATACTGCCATTTAATATCGACATAAATGAACACCACATTCTTTATGACAAATGAATTTGATTTATTAAAATGTTACTCCAGACTAAACTGGTTTTGGAAGCCATTACGGTCTTACACAATACTAGAAGGAAAAAAAGAAGGTAAATTGATAATTCATTATTTATTCATATTTTTCAAACAGTAAAGAAGTACCCAAAATTTTGAATACACCAGGTGAAATTTGCCTGATACTTTGTTGTTTATTAAGCATTTTGCATACATTTGCTTATTTAGTCTTCACGGTTGATTCGAGAGAGGGGGGAACTGAATGAACATGGCATTTAGTAACATACCAAAGAAGACAGAGACATGTTCTTAGTGTTCATCACTACTGCACGGAACTCTCTGCACTACTCTGTGGCATTAGAAAAGCACTTTTCGTAACAAAGGAGAGCTCAAGACGGAGAACGCTCATGAGTACAGGGAGGACACAGAGACACTCCTTCAGTGAGGAGACTTTCCTAGTACAGGCACTCCGCAGCAAAGTTCTCATGCTAAGTCAAATAACATTATTAGCTTTTTGCTTCTTCCTCTTTCTAAATTTTTAATAAAGCAAAAAAAGCATGAAAGACTCATTAAAGACTCATAAAAATAAGGTAATAAAAAATAGATGAAAAGTACCAAGGGAGAGAGCAAGTAAGTATATGATACCAGAAGGTTTACACAATGCTAGGAATGACTGTCAGATTTGGCTCTGAGACTTGCAGCATCCGAAGCAAAAATGAAAATGTGATGAATTACATAAATCTCCTTACCAAAAATGGATAAGGGCACATATTTCTAAAACTATGAGACATTTTTTTCTGGCATTAAATTGGTAAAGGAAATTTCCCACCTGGTGTTTTTAACTGGAGACCCACAAATAATATGGGAAATGATGTCCTTTCCTAATATCCTCTGCCAATTAATCTTGATTGTCTACCTGACTGGATTAAGAATTCCTGGAGAAGTAATTAGATTGTGAAGGCCCTCATCAGTTGGCTAACTCACTGATGAATTCATTAGGTTATCAGGAGGTAGGCACTAGTTGGAAGAAGTGGGTCTTGGGGGCATGACCTTAGGGACTGTATCTGGTCCTGGTCCCCCTTCCTTCTCTGGGGCTTTTTACCTGCTCTCTGCTTCCCAGATGCCATGAGTTGAGCTGCCTTCACTCTGCCAGAGCCTCTGGCTATGCTGTTTCTGCCTTGAAGTCAGCCAATCGTGGACAGAAACTTCTGAAACTATGAGCTAACTAATCTTCTTTAGTTGTAGATATCATGTATTTTGTCTCAGCAACAGAAAAGCTAACCAGTACAAAAAATAGCACCAGAAGTGATGTAGTTGTTATGTCTCTACCTGTTTATGTAGTTCAGAAGCCTTTGAACTGGTTTGTGGGAGAATTCTGAAAAAGTTTAGAGAAGCCTACTAGCATAAAGCAAAAACTCTGTAAGCAGAGCTTGATGGGTGATTTTGGCCAAAAGTCAAAGGACCAGAATGATGACAGGAACGTGGACAGTGAAGGCCAGGCTCATGGGGTGTCAGATGCGAATTGGTACTGTATTGGGAATTGGACTAGAGGCCATGTGTGTTGGACTCTGACCAAAAAAAAAAGTCTACATTTGTCCATGTCCTAAAACTTTGTGTGAGGCTTAATTTAAAGGTGGCAGACTAATTGTTTTGGCAGAGGAAATTTCAAGGCAACCCAACATTCAGGCTGTGGTATAGATCCTGTTGGCTGTTTGTAGCCACACTTACAGTGACAGAAGGAAAAAGAAAGAGTGGAAAGATTTGAGAAATTTAAATTCTGGTCTCAAGAACCACACGTAAAGTTGAGGCAAAGGAGGTGTGGCTGCTAAAGAGACTAGGACCATTAAAAAGAAACCAAATACTTTGAACGAGGACAAGTAAGAAGGCACCTTGATGGCAATTCAGATATCAGAAAGAACCAACCCATCATAAATTCAAGGGTGCAAAAGTGTAAACATTTCATTTGAGAAGAGAGCCCTTGAAATCCAAAAAGGACCCCCTATAGAATTGGTTCCCTAGCATCATGGGATTCATTTCATCATGCTCGGCCATCTATGTATCCAGAATCTGTGGTAGCCATGTTTCAAGAGGGCTGGCTACAGCTTCAGGTGGCACCAAACCTTGGCATTATTCATGTGATTCTAGCATTCAGGCATGCAGGATGAGTTACAGAGTACGGAGGCTATCGACCAGATTTTAAAGGAAGGTGGAGGCCAGGCAAAAAATGCGTGATAGAGTCAGCATCCCTGAAAGGAGCCCCTGGGAGATCAATGCATGAAATTATGAGAGTAAAGCCAAAAGTACACTGGAGATCCCAGGAAGTTAGACACGCCAGGAATATGGCACGTCTGCCAAGGAAAGCTACAGACAGTGGGCACAGTCAGCCTGTGAGAGAGGATATGCAAGCTCCACCTGGCAAGGCCATAGCGGTGTGGGGCTACCTAAAACCCCTGTAACTCATACCTTACCATCATGTGCCCTGGATGCTAGACATGAAACTATAGGATTTAATGTTTTCCCTGCTCAGTTTCAGTCTTGCTTTAGTCTGATTCTTTTCTATTCCCCTATTCCTCCCTTTTGAAATGAAAATATTTATCCTTTCCCATTGTTTCTGGCTAGTATGTAATTTATTTTTTAATTTTCTTCTTTTGTGGTAATTGGGATGAATGAATCCAGGGCCTTTACACTGAGCTACATTCCCAGATTATTTGTTTTTGCTCTTGTTTTGAATCAGGGTTTCACCAAATTTCCCAGGCAAGGTTCATACTTGCAATCCTCCTGCTCAGCCTCCCAGAATGCTGGCTTTATTAATTTTATACGAACTCACAGATACGTGTTTGCATTGAGTTGCAAGAGTCTGGACTTGGGCTTTCGAGCCATGCTGGGACTGTCTAAACTTTGGGGAATGTTAGTGTATTTTCAACTGTATGTGAGATAGTTACATTATGGTAGGTGGCATTATGACCTCACTGTTGTGTTTATTTGGAGAGTAAATGTGATTTAAGGTGATATGATTAGGTGTCAAATTAACAAGGGATGGTCTTGTGCCTGTTAATCTTAACTGGATTAAGAGTAATAACCTCATAACTCAATTAACCTCATAAATAGGTTATCCCATTGACGAGTTCATAGGAGAATGGGTTATGAGGAGCAGGGAACTAGTTAAAGGAAGTGTTTTGTGGGGTCATGACCTTGGGGACTATGTCTGACCCCTGACCCTTGACTCTCTGAGGTTTACCAGCTCTCTGCTTGCCAGGTGCCATGTCTTTCAGCCATACTGTTTCTGCCTTGGAGTCACCAGACCATGGACAGAAACCTCTGAAACTGAGCCAAAAGTCAAAGTCTCCGCCTTCAAGTTGTGCATGTTAGGCATTTGGTCCCAATAGCAGGGAAATTAATATTCCTATCAACCCAACATGCTTCTATGTATTGTAGCTATGGTTAATACTATTATTAAAATTGTATATACACCAATGCATAACTTTATGTGATTTCACACAGAATGTATTTTGAATTAGAAACTGTACTTATCCCACTCAGATGAGGAAAAAAATCATTCAAATAAGAAATCTCAGTAGCCTTCCCAAAGTCACATAAATACTAAATACTCCTGCATTTGTTTTTGCTGCAAATCTCCTGTCTCTGTAAGACTAAAAACTGCATCACATTGGCGTTTGCTGTCTGCTTTATGGCCAAGGCTGAGAACTATGGCTCTCAAGCGGTAGCAGGCATCAGAGTCACCTGGAGGACCTGAGAAAACACAGATCCCGGGGTCCCTCCAGGAGCTTCTCATGCAGCACGTCTGAGGTTCAGCTCGCTGTATTTCTAACAAGTTCCCAAGATGCCAAAGTTCCTGGTCAGAGATCACATACTGAGAACCACTTACCTAGAATTTTAAATCTTTTAAGTATATACGGCAATTAACAAATACAGAATTTCTACTGAATGCTTTCCAGCATCCAAACTTATTTGGCAACGTATATACAATCACTTGAAAATAGAATAATGGGAGAAGAGTCAGGGATAACACAGAAACACTATCCCTTCCTCAACCACCTTTGCCAATGAGCTTTCTAAAGTTAACAAAGGAACTGATGCTCACTTTGGCTCTCTCTCCCTTCTTTTATTAAAAGGTTATTATAATTGTGTCCTACTTCCTTTGTTCAATCTTACGAGTGAAAAGTCTGGATTCCATCTAAGGGCTAATACAAAAATAAAACTAGTAAAATGTCTCGGTGGTATCAACTTTTTCCCTCTGTAAGTTGACTCTCATGCACACCTGTATCAGATCATTAGCACTAATATGCATATGATTTAAACCAAATTCCATGTCCCAGAGCTAGAGGTCACCTGAAAGGAAAACACTCTTCTGCATGTTCAACAACAAGGACCCAAGTGAAGCTCTAGCCTCAGAACCCTTGGCAGAGACAAGGCACAGAACTGGGGGCTCTCTGGACCAGAATTCAGGAGGTAGATATGTTTACAAAAAACATGGAGTGGGAAAAGTGGGAAAGAGGGATCAATCTGGAGAGGAAATCTACAACAAAATAAAGGTATGTAAAAGGGGGAAAATTGACAGTCAAGGTTTGCATGTTAAGAAGTAGTTCAGAGAACAGTACCTTCAAGGTATTTCCTTAGAATGATTTTAGCTGCTCTGCTCCAGTTGCCAGCAGTACACCAAACCTGGCTGGCAGCAGGGGAAGAGAACTTGATTGCTAGCATTTGCCAATCTCAGTGGTGTAAGTAACTCCACCTTGGCCTATTTCAAGATGCTGACAGATGGTTGATCTGGAAGAGACTGCCCAACTGACATGCAAGCTTGTGAGTGCTGGCTTCCACCCACTGACAGCCCCAAACCCACCTTACATGACAACACAACCTAAAGGGAAAGCGGTGGGTTTTGCTTTCAAACACAGTTTAGGACAACAGCTGTATATCCTTCTCCACAGTATCCAGCTAAAATGCTGACTCTGAAATCTTGCTACGTAAATTAAGAGCCATCTCTTCTCTGTAATTGATGGAAAGGCATAAGACTGCCTTCTTTCAAGTTTCTAAACAAAATTTAGGCATGCGGTTTTTTCTATCTTCTGTTGCAGACATATGTTGCCAGCTGCTTTGATTGCTACATATTACAGAGCAAGGGCCTGAAGTGATGTCAGACTGGGATGGAAGGATGTGTGCTGGTGCAATAAAGACTAAAGTCAGATACAGAGCACCTGGGTGGATGAATGAAGACGTGAACATGCAAACAAACAGAATTCAGGGCTGAGGGATGTGAATGCTGACTCCCTACGGCTGGCATAGTCCGGTGAGTAAAGACGCCTCTCTTCTAGAAGGACAGCCAGTCACACAGAGCTGATGACTCCATGACCATTTATCACAATCTAAGAGCAGGGAAATAATTCAGACAACCAAAGTACCTCAAAATCAAGCCCTCAAGTCAAATATTGTGAAATACATCTCCAGATACTATTTTAGCTATGAATATCTATTTTACCTATGAATACCTATTTTAGCTATGAATATTGTTTAGAAAACACTTTTGACAGAAGTTTTCACATACTTCCATTCTTCAAATACCTGCAAGCAATTCACATAGAATTTTCAGAAGCTTGAACTACTTCGTTGTTTCTGGGTAAAGGAAGTGAAAAATGAATATTCATAGTATTAATTCCATGACTTACACTTCTCATTCCTTTTTGTAGAAAGGTTCTAGAAAGATCTTGGCTCAGCATTTGGATAGTGGCATATACCTATAATTTCAGCAATCTGGGAGGCTGAGGTAGAAGGATTGCAACTTTGAACCCAGGCTCGGCAATTTAGCAAGATCCTGTCTCAAAAATAAGAAATAGTTTCTCTATATGCCAATAAAGGACTACTTAACCAAGATATCAGGAAAACAATTTCATTCACAAAGGTCTCAAAACAAATAAAATACCCTAGCACTAATCTAACCAAGGAAGTGAAAGACATATGCAATGAAAATTTCAGAACACTGAAGAAAGAAATTGAAGAAGATACTGTAAGGTGAAAAGGCCTCCCATGTTCATTGCTTGGCAGAATTAATTTTTTTAAATAGTCATATTACCAAAAGTGATTTATAGATTCCATGCAATCTCCATCAATATACAAATGACATTCTTTGCACAACTAGAAATGAAGCAATCCAAAAATTCTTATGCAAACAAAAAGCAGTCCCAAGCAACAAGACCAAGGCTGGAGGCTTCACAGTTGCCAATCTCAAATTATACTACAATGCCATAATAACAAAAACAGCATGGTACCAGAACAGAATTAGACACATACACCTATGGAACAAAGTAGAGGACACAAACATAAATCCATTAAATTACAGCCATCCGATTCTGGACAAAAGAACCAAAAATATACACTGGAGAAAAGACAGTCTTTTTGAAAAATGGTGGTGGGAAAACTGGATATTCACTTGTACAAGATTAAAACTAGATTCCCATCTCTCACCCTGTACAAAAATCAATTCAAAATTGGTCAAAGACCTGAAATTTTTAAACAGCTAAAAGTAAACACAGGGGAAGCTCTTGAAGCTATAAGCACAAGGAAAGATTTCTTGAATAGAACTCCAGTGGCATAGAAAATAATAGCAAGAATCAACAAGTGACACCAAATAAAATTTAAAAGTTTCTGCACAGCAAGGAAAACAACCAACACAGTGAAGAGACAGCCTCCAGAATGAAAGAAAATCTTCCTATCTACTCTTCTGACAAAGGACTGACATCTTGAATATATAAAGAAATCAAAAACATAACACCAAAAAATCAAACAGCCCAATAAATAAATGGACAAAAGAACTGAACAGACACTTCTCAAAAGAAGTACAAATTGCCAGTAAGTATATGAAAAAATATTCAACATCTTAGGCATCTCACCCCAGTCAGAATGGCTACCACTGAGCATACAAATAACAACAAACGCTGGTGAGGATGTAGGGAAAGGAACCTTTCTACAGTGCTGGTGGGAATGTAAACTAGTAGCATCACTATGAAAATCTGTATAGAAAAACTCAAAAAACTAAAAATAGAGCTACCATTTGATCCAGGAATATTACTCACTGGTATATACCAGTGTAAGTCAGCAAACAACAGGGATGCCTGCATACCCAGGTTTATTGTGGCACAATATACAATAGCTAAAATATGGAACCAGCCTCGGTGTCTATCAACAGATGAATGGATAAAAAATGTGGTATATATACACAAGGGAGTATTATTCAGCTATAAAGAAGAATGAAATTTTGTCATTGCAAAAAAAAAAAAAAAAAAAGAATGGGCCTAGAAATCATCACATTAAGCAAAATAAGCCTGATTCAGAAAGACAAATATTGCATGCTCTCCCTAATATAGAATCTAAAAAACTTAATAAGAAAGTATAAGGGAGACTATTATTACAAAGAGTACCAACTGCAGACAAGAGAAAAGGTATAAGCCAGAGCAAAAGAGGTTAGGGCAGGTAATAGAGGGGATGGATATAATCAAAATATGTGATAAGCACTGAACCACCCTCAAAAATGTGAAACTAGTGGGGCAGGGCGAGCCAAACAGTGTAGTGGTAGGGATAGTGATTAAAGTATTTTGTGTGCATGTACAAATTACCAAAGTGAAACCTGTATAATCAATCAATCAGTATAACCAATACACACATACACCAGAAAAAAAATGGAAAAAATAATTAAATATACTAAAGAACACCAAAAATAAATTTAAAATTTAAAGAAAAGCTGGGGATGTAGTCCAGTGCAAAAGGCATGGGTTCAGTCCCCAATCCCACCGAAAGAAAGAAAAGGCAGGAAGGGAGGAAGGCAGGCAGGGAGGGAGGTACTTCAAGCAACTATTTAACATTTAGATAGATGCTGCTCCAATCTAAACAGCACTATATAAAAACTGTTTTACTACTATTAGTAGTATTATTATGTCCTGTGTAGTTTAAGCAGCCACAAAATGACGTTTGTCAAAGGACCCTGAATTATATTCACATATCGTAAGTGAAAGTTTTCCAATCAGGAACCTGGAAACCTGGAAATAGCTGCAGTTGCTGGACCCCTGAGAGGTTCTGTGTCTCACCAGAAATGAAGGCTGCTGGATGAAAGAGGAACTGCCTGAGTACCCAAGTGGTGAAATACAGCCTGGAGCTGCAGGCTGCAACCCGCTGCACTGTGAATGTTAATCATAAGAAGTGTTTATTCGTGACGCGTTCCTTTTTTGTTTTCTTTGGGACTGGCTGCTTCAGAAGTCCAGTTCATGTGTGTTCAAGGAAAGAACAGTCCCAAAAGGAGGTCCCAAAAACATGGAGGAAACGCTCAAAATGCGTTGGAAAGCTGCGACTCCTTACGTTTCAATGTTTGTTTTGCTTTAATTCTTTATTCCGTTTCTCTGTTTCTTCTCTTGGTTTTCTTTCACTCTCCCAAGGCACGGAGGGGTGAAGGGGAACAAGGGGATCTATTTTAATCCTTTCCAATGTGGGCGAGATGGAGGGTCAGCGAAAGCCATAGGAAGCAGGAGCCCTTGGTCTCTCACCCCTCTGTCCACACTCAGCTGTCTGTGGCTCCCAGGCTACCAGCACTTCACAGCCTTCACTTTTGCGACCCTCTACTCCCTCTTGCCTGAGGTGCCAAAACCCAGCCTTCCTTTCTCTCCGGTCTCAAGGAAGGAGGTCTCCTCAGGGCAAGGTGTCCATTCCCATCAGCCTCCTCTCCTGCCGGCTTAGTCTGTGTTTCTAGTTTGAGGTTTATATTTGATACTTCTATTTACAGCTTTTCTAACACTTATATTTACATTATCTACATTAGGGTATCCTATAAGGTAGAAACATAAAATTCTATTTTCTTCTCTTGCTTTCCATCTGCTGGAAAATAAGGTCTAACACATATGATGAAAACAGTAATTTAACAAAAGAATCTGGATCACTTAAGCTCCATATACCCACAAGAACTATAATTTTTATTATAATTCTATAACTATTACAGATACAACTATTACAGATATAACTATTACAGATATTTTACTATAATTCTGTAACTATTACAGATACAAAGTGATTAATACCTGAAGACCATTTAACCACAGGAACATATTTTAACTGTAATTATAAAATAATTTATCATTTTAATACCATTCTTAATGAAAGGATTATATTCACTATAGAAAAGTAGCTATTTTATCTTGACAGAGAAGAAGAAATAACTGACAAACTGGGGCAGTTTTACAGGGTCCTTGCTGCAGTTCACAGGGTCCTTGTTTTTCTGCTAATCACAATATTCCAGCTACCTTTCTAATATGAAGCTCACCAGAAGATGTCAAAATATTATGACAAGGTAGAAGAAGCTATAAAATTTCTGGAGTTTACAGTTTGCATGTTGCTTGGTCCAACTCACAAAAAGCTTTCCACTTTTAGAATTTATTTAAAATGAATTATTTTAATACTACTAACTTTATCTGCAAATAGCAAATGCAAGAAAGAGTGTGTTTAAAAGGAAAGGTTAGAAAAATAACAGAAGTAAAACAAAAACGAAAAGTTTGCTAGTTTGCAGTTTATTTTTTAAGCCTTTGAAGTTTGAAATCCTGGACGATATACTCGATGTGTAAAGCTCTCAAACTTTAGGAGCAAAGTTTTAAATAGTGGCAATTTGAAAGGCACTCACTGTTTTTAAAGTTTTGCATCACACACTATGGCTCCAAGAGTTAGCATAGCAAAGTTTTGAATGGCCAATGAATGTCACCCTTTTCACTTTCACGTAAAAATCCTCCATTTTCTTAGTAATTCTCAAAAGACTAAATTGATCCCCAACAGCACCCCAAAAAAGACTAAAATGCATAGCAAATACAGCATATAGTTTCAAGTGTCTTGAATTTTGCAATTGCGTTCAATTTCCTTTAGCTTCGGTAGTAGTAATGAAAGTAAATATTATAGCAAAAAAAATGATGACATAGTGATGGTAAGGATAGAGTAATCTCCCACAGTTTTAGAGAGTTGCAACTGAGTCTGTAAGCCTATTCCAGGCTCAAATTTGGCAGAGAAGTTCTTTATTGGACTGTGCAATTTTTTTATTTTATGAAAAAAGTCAAAATTGATTTTATTATTTAGCCAAAGGCAGCCAAAAATAACATAATTTTGGCTGAATATAGAATTTTTATGCATCTCTAAAATCAGTTTTAACTTGAAAATGTAATGTTGCGGGTATTTGTGGATAATGAAGACCAGGTACAACTAGCAGAGCCTCAGTGCTTGCACACATGACACAATACATAGACTAATCACATTACTTAGCCAAACATCACATCAGTGAATCTCTACTCTTTTTGAAATACTATTATGGGTTACTTGTACCCCTCAAAGTTCATATGTTAAAGTCCTAACTCCAAATACAATTGTATTTGGAGAGAAGGCCTTCAGCGAGGAGATTATGGTTCATCTAATAGGACTGTTGTTATTTTTGAATAAAAGAAAGATGATGTGAAGAGACAGCAAGTAGGCATCTATCTATAAGCCACAAAGACAGGTCTCTCCAAAACCTACACTGACTACACCCTGATCTTGAACTTCTACCCAACATAAGTATAAAAAAATTAGTGTTGTTTAAGTCACCCAGACTGATATATTTTTGTTACAGCCACTCCAGGTGACTAATACATATTACACATGACAAACTGGAAGGATTTAGGAATATTACTACTACATTTAATCACTTTAAGGTTATTTTCTTTTGTTTATAAAATTCTTCAGAGAGGCTCTTTCAGTGATTATCTTCTTTATTCAAACAATTTAGCAACATTAATTCTTTGCTGATTCATTCCTATGATAGTGTTTTTATAATAACCATTTGCTATAGATGATTTTCAGAGTTTTGCTTTTCTTCTGAGTTGTTGTTAGGTTGATATTTCTTTTCCTTGGTTTATGACACAAACCATTCTCATCACAGGATGTAGAGCAGACCATGGGCACATGCCCAAACTTAACTGCATGTCTACCTGTATGCCAACAAGAAGGGATAAAACCAGCTACCCACGTACTTATGGGAGAGAGGTCAAGAAGTTAGGTCAAACACAGAAACAGGTTGAATGAATAAATGAATTAATAAACAAATAAATGAAAGAAAAGGACAGAGATGGATGGAGAGAGGAACAGAGGAACGGGAAAAGATAGAGAACCAAAAGGTTGAGAACACTGGGCCGGATGTGGTAGTGCATGTCTGTGATCCCAATTCTCAGGGAAGCTAAGGTAGAGGGAGCACAAGTTCAAGTGATCTTAGCCTGGGCAACTTAGCCAGACCCTGTCTCAAACTAAAAGTTGAGAACACTCAAAATAAAGGTTTAAAGATGTCTTAGAACAGTAAATAGAGATTTGAAGTGTCAGCAATTAAGGGAATTTTGGAGTCCAGACAGAGACAGACACAGACACAGAAACAGAGACAGACAGACACAGAGACACAGAGACACAGAGAACAGTCCTGGAAAGGAGAGGGTCATCAGAGATAGAATGCAGTTATCAGCATGTTACTAAAGATTAAATGGTCTAAGAACTGGAAACTTTCAGAGGTGTTTGAGTTGCAGGAAATGCTGGTAAAGGACGACAGCATTCGAAGTGGCAAGTCTAAAACTGGAACCTCGGTGCCAGTGTCCTTGGCAAACATAAGTGATAGATTAATATGCTTTGGAAGGATTAAAACAGATACTAGGATTAAGACTCAAAGCAGGATAAAGATTTTTACTGCGAGAAGCAGGAGTAATGGCTCAGAAAATTAGTAAAAAATGCTATGGTTTGGATCTGAATTACCTCCAAAGCCTAATGTGTACAGAAGGCGACTGGATAATGGGAGCACTATAAGTTGACTTCTCGTTGTGGGCAAGGGCCTGTCAGAGAAGGTGGATCAGTGGGGACATGACCCATAAGGGCACATCTCCCTTCATGGCTCCTCCCATCACTGTGCTTCCTGGCCACCATGACATGAGCAACTTTCCCTATCCAGACACTTCGACCATGCCTTCCTGCCTTAGGACCTACCAACTATAAAAACACGAGTCAAATAAACCTCTTCTCCTTTAAGCTTCAGCTGTCTAGTATTTTGCCCCAGTGATAAGGAACTAAGCCAAGGAGCTACAAGCTCTATAAAACATGGGATGAATCAACAGCTTCTATTTAGAGGATTGCTGAAAAACTCTAGACCTCAGCAGACAGGGCTAGTTTTAGTTAGAGCAGAGGAGTTACACACAGCACTCGATGAAACATGAGTGTTATAGCAGAACGTGGTTGTAGAAAGTCTAGAGGACATATGAAAATGATCTACAGGGCAGGAAACAACCAGCAAAATAGTGTTGGCTCAGGAGAGAAACTATGAGTACAAAACCTTGGATTTTGCAGCAGCATCTTGGAAATTAACATGAAGAATAAAATATATAATCTACTTTTGCACATAAGATCCTTCCAGCCCCTCCTAAAGGTCACAGAAGAAGGGCATCTGTTACCTTCGATCACAGGCCCTGAAAGCTGAGGGCCATGCCTGTGTCACAGGTGAAGCACAAAATCTGGGGTCCCAAACTGCCTAAGCCCACCATAGAGGGGCACTACCCAGGTATGGGGATGAACCCCTTGCTACACAGAAAACCCTAACAACTTCCATCCTACTGAGTTGAGAGGAAAATCAGTTTTGTCTCTCTTTGTAGTTTCAAACACTGGGCTCTTTCTCCTCTTCAGAACTCCGAACAGGAGCCCTAGAAAAATGAATGAGGTGAAGAAATACAAAGATATTTACCACCTTCTGAGAGAGTGAGGTACAGAGGAATACAGGGAAAGAACCAATAAATACTATCTTAGCATATTAACTTACCAAATATTGATTTATTTATAATATGTAAGTACTAATAGTAGCCTAGACACTCAAAGAATATATTTAAAGAAATAATATTTCCTACAACTCTGCAAATTGATTTAAGCCAAAGGGATCTGGTGACAAAACATCTGTCACTCCACTTAATCTTGCAAAAGTGTGAAAAGGCCAAAGAATATGTTTCCAAATGCCACCAACATGGCAGCCTCTTTGACTCTCTGCTCCTAACCAGGAAAATTACCATAAACAGCTTTTCAAAATGTCCCAGTAATGATTTCGGGTTTCAGCAATGCTATTCGGACATAGGCTAATAATAAAGTTACTCTGTTTCCCATGTGATTTATTGCTGGTGGTAAGGAAAACACAGCCTGCAAATCATCAAATACTGTGGCCCTTGCCTTTCAATGTAATGTGTAACTGGATAATTTATTTGTATTCTGCTTACTTCAAAGTTATATTTGAAGTGAGTATATTTTGGTATAATACAAACTACTTGTGTATTACAATGCTTCCATTTTTACATGTTCTCATATCCTCATAAAATAAGAACATTACCACTACGCATTTGCAGATGAAAACATTTCCAAGTATTACATTCTAAAAGCATTTGGAATGACTGATTACCTTTCCTCTCTTGCTATCCACAACACTACTTCCTTTGCTTTCTGACTAACCCTTCAAAACGTGTGTGTTAGTTCTTGCTCATCAACCAAACTTCTATGTGTTAGAGTGTTGCTGTGCTCAATCCCTGGAAGCTGCCTCTATCTTATCTACCATATGACTTCTGATACCACTATACTTGCATAGCTCATACTATATTTTGCATAACTTATGAAGTACTATCTCCAATACTTCCCTCTCCACTGAACTACAACACAAATACCCAACTGCCCATCCCATTTGGGTTCCTAAATGGTGTCTATCTTCATCCTTTTTCCATTGCTACAACAAAATACCTGAGGCTGGGTGTCTTAGTTACTTTTCTCTCGTTGTTGGAACAGAATACTTGACACCCAAAGTTAGGGGAAGAAAGGTTTATTAGCTCACAGTCTGCAGAGGTTTCAGTCTATAGTCTGCTGGGTCCGAGGCAGGGCGGCATGGCAGAGGCAGGGTAGACTGGCAGCCGACCGGCAGCAAAGTAAAGTGAGGAATACAAGGAATGTAGGCGGGGAATGCAAGGAAGCAATGCAAACAAGCAGCTAATTAGCTTCTTCCTGTATCTTTTATCTAGGCTACCTGCCCTTAGGGTGGGGTGGCACTCCCACCCTTAATTTTAGTTTCACATCCTTGATCCCAGCAGAACCATGCCAAACCGATCAGTGGATTAATTTAGTAACCGCACACTCTAGATCCAGCTATCTCTTACCACATGAGGCTTTGGGGGGACATCTGGACACAAACCATAACACTGGGTAATTTGTAATTTTGGGTGGAAAATCCAATCCCCAGCATCTCATTTATTTGGCCTGTCGTGAGGATCTCATGGTGGATGGTATCATGGTGGGAACATGTGTAGCAAACATCACGTGGTAAGGCAAGTCAGAAGCAGGAAATAGTCAAACTCACTCTTTTATAAGAACTCGCTCTCACAAGAACAGGGCTCCCATGAGAACTACCTATTCCCTTCTGAGGGCAACACAACCAATGACCAAATTACCCTTCACTAAACCCCATTTCTTAAAATGTCTACTATCTTCCAACATCCCCACAATGAGGACCAAGCTTCCAACACTTGAACCTTTGAGGGATACACTCAAACCATATCCAAACCACAGCACATCTCCAGTTTGGCATGTCTGAAATGCAAACTCCTAATTCTGATCCTTCATATACCCTCCTCCTACAGTCCTCTCTAAATGAACAACTATTTCATTTTTTCCAGAAACTTGGCCAAAATTCCTGAAATCATCCTTAAGATTTTTTTCTCACACATTAGTATTCATTTTGCTTTATCTTTAAAATATACCCATACGCTAATCAGCACCTCCACTGCTATTGTCCTAGTCCAGGTGGCACTGTCCCTAGCTCAGTTTATGACAATAATTACTATCCCTGCTTGTATTCTATACCCACTAGAAGTCACTCTTATATTCAAGAAGTGGGGAGGGGGAGGGGAAGGGAGAACGAACCTTGAGCTACATACTACAAAATGAAAACAGGTCATTCATCAGTATTCTTTTCCTATTCACTAGGAATTAACTTTGCTGGTCCACTTTTGAAAAATTTTGTATTGCACCTATCTTTTCTGAATCTTTATGAGTACTTACTCATACTTATTCTCCAAGTGTTGCTTTTATATAATATTGAATCCTTGCTTTTAAGAATACTGAATAGAATATAAAAGTCTGGGAAAGTACAAGGAAGTTCACCAAAATTAGTACATGATTTGAGTAAGTATCTACTTCATCTGCTCCCATGTATTCATTAGGGATACTTTTTTACATGTATATTTTGTTTTTTCTTTCTTATATTCCTAGCTTCCTTAAATGTCTGCACATTTAAGAATAAAACAATAAAAACCAATTTTCCTATTTGGCCATTGGTGCAAGTGGGATCTTTTTTGGTAGAAATCTGGTCCTTATGCTTAAAGACTCTTGTTCCAGAATGTAAGGTCTTTGCTTTGGGCATCACCTCCAATACCATGCAGTACTGATCAAGTCAGATAGTTGCTTATTTATAAAGAGGACACTCCAGTATTTTGTCTAAATGAGTTGATGCCCCCTAGTAGACAACCTGTCCACAATGTGAAGCATCCAATTATTATTGCCTTCTACTTAAAACTTCTAATTCCAATTCCCTACATTTTCAATTCATTTTTTACTCCTGCTCTTCATTAAGACCTGGTATCTCTGAGTCTTGAGCTTCTTCATAGTTCAGTAGATGAATCAACTTCCCTTCACCCCCAGGACCTGGTCCATTCTATCCTGCTTCTTCTAACATCTTTCTCCAAACTGCTTTCTATTAGCCCCAAAATCGCTGAAAATTGTCGACCATTAAGAATCATCTCCTGTTATTTTCATCATGGTATGTTTATATCTTTAATCTCTTTCACCAATACGCCAAAGGATATAACACCACATGATCAGTGTGTCATCTTGAGTCACAATAATTTAAAGTATGGAATGTGAAAAAAAGTTCAAAGAATTTGGAAATCTTATCAAAAATTCAACTACTGGGCCATACTACTGACCAAATGAATTACAATTTATAGGACAGGACACATGCACACTGAAATTTGAGAAGAAATGAATTAAAAGGATGAAATGTAAGAAGGCATCTCTTATTTTGAGTACTTATAAAGGGATTTAAATATCTCTGCCTGAATGCTGAGAGAAAATTCTGTCACCTATTAAGAAGTAGAATGTTTGCGATATGCAAAGTTCAGTGGGCATAAGCATACCTAATAGTTCTTATGATTTTAAACCTTTCCTTAAATATAAATAAAGAAAAAAGATTGAGTTCTCACTGCCTAGTCTATATCTCTGTGGAATAATAGGTGAGTGCATGTTGTGTCAATCACACAAAACTGGATAAGACTGCAGTTTCTGTAAGATTTAGTCAGGGTTTACACTGACTTTCCAAGTCAGGCTTGTTAATAACTTGTGCCAATTTTTGTTTCTACTCTGCTCTCAATCTCTATGCAAACACGAGGGGCTGCTTTAATGCAAACATTCAAAGTACCATATGTATCATCGTGGCCATCTGTTTTTACTCTCATTTCTCATGGTGTCTCTGACTTCGACTAATAATGCAAACATCATTTTGAAATTAATCATCAACAGAGTAGTGTGAATTGTTTTAAGTTAAATTAACATCTCTGAAGATGACTAATGGAAAACACCAATGTGAACAGATGTTTTCATTTGGGGAAATGTGTTATATCCCTTCAAACAAATCCCATAATCTACCCCCACAGTTTCTCCTGCTTAACAAGTAATCAAGTAAAATATAATCATTTAATTACATTATTTTTCAAACCGATTTTTACACCACATTATTCTCATCCAACTTGATTTGACAGTCTCTTTAATGTTAACAGTATAAACAATAATGGCTTTAGCTCCAAAAGGCATTACATTGCTATCATATAAAATAAACCATCCATTAGATATATTTTACAATAGTCTTTACCCAAATAGTAGTATATTAACATAACTTAGCTACTTCCATACAGGATAGCCATGGCCTTTACAAAACCAAAAGACCAATAAATTCTCAGAAGAATTTCTAAAAGTAATTTTATCCTCATTCCTAGAAATGGGTAGCCAGAAAAATCTAATTTGGATTCACATGTCAGATACTTTATTCTGTGAGTGGATATCAAGAGGACCACACAGGGAATGAAATGAATAGTTAGGACCTGCTGACCCCAACAGGATGATGTAATTGACTGAAAGATAGCCACATAGCCAGCCAAAGGCTACAAGTTCCTTTAATGCAAGCAAAGGATCCAGGTCACAACATATAACTAAAGGCACCAAGGATTTTGTAGCAGAACTCCTGCGGAAAGGGCAGGCTTCGTGTCTCAAGTTCTTGTTAAGTATCCAGTACCAGAATAGTGTCCTTTTTGGTGAAGATCAACCAAGGGCTGCTGGAAATTACTTCTGTAGTTCTAGTGGATCTGTAGTTTCTAATCTCATCACTTATTCTAACTGGAGTTACATGATTCCCTGCTCCTAGTCACAAATCGGTGAGAAACAATCCTAGCACATGCCTGAGTGTTTACTCCATGACCTAGTGAAAGTCAGTTTTCCAGGAAAATTTTTTTCCAGTGACAGGCATAGGATTTAGATATCATGAGATTCGGTCATTCACTGGATCTTTATCAGATAAATATAGTCAACTTTAAACCAGGCTCTATCTTGTCAATAGCATAGTTTAAAGTAATAGGTAAAGATGAAGAGACTAAAAAAATCTAAATCATTTATCCCTGAAATTTTCTTTAGTCGTGTGAAACATGGTCAAAAGAGGAAAGGAAATCTACTATGTTGTCAAAAGATTAAACGTAAACTTTAAATCAAGCATTAAAAAACTGCATCTGGATTCAGTCAGTATTTTCACTGGATAATACCATATTGTGTGTCAGATAGAACTATTTCAATTATCAGTTCTGAGAAATATGAAAATCACCCTTACATGGAAAAATATACATACAATTAAAAACTTTTAGGTGACCTATTATACTCAATTGCCCTTTTCACCCTCATTATAAGCTAAAGTGTATCCTCACAAAATTGATTTATTGAAGTCTTAACCTCAAAACCTGACTGTACCTGGAGACAAGACCTTTAAAGAAATAAATTAAAATTAAATAAGGGTAGGAGTTAATGTAATTCTTATAAAAAGAGAAAATCTGGGCACATAGAAACACCAAGGATGAGCGCACACAAAGGAAAACCACGTAAGATACAGGAAGAAGGTGGCCATCCATGAGCCCAGGAGAGAGGCTGCAGAAGCACCTAACCCTGTTGACACTGTGATCTCGGACTTCCACTTCCAGAACTGTGAGAAAGTATATTTGTGGATTAAGTCAACCAGTGGTATTTCCTTATAGCAGCCCCGGCAAAGCAACACAGCCTCTATTCATCCAACAGATACCACTGAGTGTGACTGTAGGGTGGATGGGTGCTACTCACTAGGCTGGACACCTACCAGCTGCTTGTCCATCTTCAAAATACTGTCCCCATGCCTCCGAACAAAAGCTGCCAGCTTCCTCCTAAGAACAGTTCTTTCCCTTTTTCCATTTTAGATTTACCACATTTGTTTTTCATTCTGATGAAAATTATCAAAGTCATCTTTGACTTTTGAGGACAATCTTTAGTTATTTCAAACACTTGATGGTTCAAAATCAGGATCTTCATCATTATATTTCTCACTAAAGAAATACATAAAGACTGATTACATCCTAAAAACGCAATTTTGACAGGTTAAAAGCCACTACCTTCTTCATGGCCTGTTTTCAAAGATGCTGCTTTGTTCGGCCCATACAACACACCAGTTACTCACACATTGTCTTCCCTTGACGAGCCATAAAGAAGTGGTGGCTCACAATCTTTTTATTTTATTTAAAAAAAAAAAAAAAACTTTACCCAAAAGTAAATTTAGGAGAATCTATATATATGGGGCTGGGGAAGATACTGCAGTTTCTTTGTAATTTATACTTATAATAAAATAAAATAGAAAGTATTATGGAAGATTTTACTATGTTGAATATAAATGACACTTTCCAAAATTTGTTTTCAAAACTGTTAATAAGAAACACAAGATTTCTTCTGTGGACACAGTGCTTTTGTATATGGTTTTAGGTTTGAGATGGCTTCACATAAATCTTTATCAAGACATTTTAATGTTCCTAAATTTTTCGTAGTAATATCAGTGATAATTTCTTCAAAGAACTTGGTGGTAATACCTGAGTATTTTTGCTTGTATTTCATTTGTTGAAAATGGTTTTCTTATTGCATTACCATAATTCAGATAATTCTGTTTAAATTATACCAAGGTTAAAATCCCTCTTTAAGTTAAAATTTTCTTCCTTTATTTTCAGTGAAGTGAATATTTATTATAGTAATGCTGATTCTGAACCTTCAGGTATTTGAAATTACTAAAGACTGTCCTAGGCTTATAAAGATGTTGCTTTACTTGAGTTAATTATTTAGGTTTCAGATGTTAATAATGGCTAAAAAAAAGAATTGTTAAGCTACTTTTAGTCTCTCTTGTTACTCTATCACTAAGCTATATTTTAATTAAGCACCTCAGAAGCTGAAACATTTGACAATCAGTCAAATGTGTTGTTTTGAAAGTCAGTAACAATTTGTTTTAAAATATGCAAATATGCAAAGTATGAAACATATACCCCCCACTCCACACATCTACACATGCTATTAATAAACAATCATTTTATAAACTCTTACATAATTCAGCATGCGCAACCAATGTACTTCAGTTCAGATGAAGTAGTGTTCAGATCATAGAAAAAAATTGAAAATACTATTCTGAAAATATCATTTTAAGAGTTTGGCTTTTGTTATGGTCACCACTTTATACACATCTTTTAATGTGGAATGTACATCTATGAACAAACATCTGCACATGTAAACATTACATAATGCTAATAATTTATTTTTGAATTAAAAAGAACTTCTGATGTAAGTCTTGCACATCTTTCCGCAAACTAACATTACCATCAGTGAACAAAGATAACCAGTGTATCCTTAGTGTTTTGTTTCAAGTTTTCCTTTATATTTCGAATATTTCAGTCTTAGTAATCCTGTTTGGATCTTCTATGGCACAAATAATATTCTTTTAAGCATTCCTCTTGAGATTCTAAGCAGTGTTATGGACAAATGACCACAGTTACTACTTCTGTAGACTCATCCATTTGCACTAATCCATTAATTTGACATATTAATCTGGATTCATATTGTGTATGTTATATTCCTCATGTATATGAATGCACTTATCAATAACGTTTTTGAAAGGGGAGCTTTTCTATTCTCTTTCCTTTTTTCATTTCTAAGATAGTACTGATGAAGAATTTATATACATTGGTGAAATTAATGGTGTGCAGTCACAGGGAAGCATCTCCCCTCTTCCCCAGTCTTGTTTATTAATCCAGCACCTAGAATCTTGAGCCTTGTTGAATATTATTACAACTGATCTCAAAACAATTTTTGCCAACATAGTTTATTCAGCTCTATTGCCTTTACTGCAAACCTTTTTAAGGAAAGTAAGACAGTTAATCAGAAAAAGAGAAAAATATTGGGGCATAATTTGAGTTATTCATCATTATATTATTTAATTAGTGACAAGATATTTCTTTTTAAATTTTTTTTAAATTTTTTTATCTTTACATGTTTGAAGTACATAACAATTACACCTATTGCAAGGAGTTGATACATGAACATAACATATCTTAATTCTTTTCACTTCCTCTTCTCCTTCCCTTTCTCCCCTCCTTCCATCTTTTGGTCTCCTTCCCATTTGCAAAAGAGGTATCTCCCTGTTTCCTTTTACCCATTTCTTATTTTGTGCTTTAAAGTATTTCTATTTTGAGCTTCTCATACAAGAGAACCACATGATATTTAAGCTTGTATGGCTGATTTACTTCACTTAACTTTATGTGATAATATAGTTCACTTTGTGAATCAGGTAATTTTCTAGCTTTGAGAAAAAAGTATACTTTGGTAAGAAAATATCCATAAATATTAAATCAAAGTACTTAAGAAGATGTGGGCCTTTTGAGCTACAGAAAATTAATTTGTTGATTTTTTTTAGATTTTGACAGTCTTAGAAATGATGTAAATTTTTTATGGAAAAAAGTAATTACATTGTGAGCAAAATAGAATATATTATTTTGTTCAATTTCATTAAAATTCAGAAATTATAAAAATAGTTTACCATAATTATTTTTTTAAAAATCCATTTTCTGACTCCAATAAGATATGTAGTCTCTTTTAATATAACTATTAAATTATGCTCAGTTATTATTTTGGTTTCATAAATAAATCTTTCAACTTCTATATTAAAAATTCCACCAGGAATCAGACTTAGATAATTGTATCTCAATAGCCAATAATGAAAGCTAGAATAAAACTGAAATAACACAAAATAATTTTTTTACTTAAAATAACTATTAGTGGAGCTGGGGACTTAGCTCAGTGGTTAGAGTGCTTGCCTTGCAAACACAAGGCACTGAGTTCAATCCCCAGAACTAAAAAGAAAAGAAAAACTGCTAGTAAATGGTTAGTAATAAAATTTGAAAAGTAGTATCAATGTGAAAATTCAGAGAAAAATAAATGCTAAGGAAAAAAGATTTTGTTTGTGTCCGCAAAATAAAAAAAGTAACTAATAAATGTTGGGATTCAAATAATAATCAAATAAGGTAGAACAGTGAAGGACATCTTCTCCATATCACCCTTCAAACTTTGCCTAAAAATCAAATGAGATCCACAAGCACAAGTAGTACATCTTGGTCTGACTGGAATGTAAGACAATCAGATGGAAGATTTGGTATAATTTGTATGGTGGACCAGAGGAAGGCAGGGAATTCTTGGTCTTGATCTACCTCCATGAAGTATGGAAACTACTTTACCTTAGTTGTGCCCGTAGGGAGAGAGGAGCCCAGACAGTCACCCAGAATGTGTGTCTGTTCCAGGTTCTGTAACTGCTGAGCCACCCAAGGCACCAAGCACTCTCATTCAGAAGTATGTTTGGTAAGTTCCTACATTACATATTATCATAATTTTATAAATTATGTAAACCTTACAATTTAAATTTTAAAAATTACTTGATGATGAAAACAACTTACCTACTGAACTTGAGTCCACAGACATGTGTTTCTTTGTTATGTGCAGTGTCACTAACACCTAAACACAACGGAAAACTCACTGTGCTCCTCCAGCCTTAGTTACTGGTGATTGTACCAATTTTCAGAGGCAGGGCTGAGATCTCTTAGCAAGGAAAAGATGAACTTTATCTATTTCTAAAATTATTTTACATGTTCCATGTTTGGTATTTAATATTAAATGTCATGTTTATACTAATATTAAATCTTCTAAAGCATTATTACATAAATATAATGATGATTAGAATTTGTAACCGGAAAAATACTAGAAGGAACTAGACACTCTTGAATGCTACAAGTGACACTGAATTGGTCGGTTTAGGACAGCTCCTAACACCTTCTGATGCTTTCACCAGCTGCTGGTACATACTGTAGCATATAATAAGAGTGATATTAAAAGTATATGAAGAAGTTGTCCGGAAAAAAAGCCACTTTATTTGGGGAGAAATAAAGTCTACTTGAGCCTAGCCTGGGCAAATGAGCAATTTAGCAAAATCCTGCCTCAAAATAAAAAGAGGCTGGGGATGTAGCTCAGTACAAATGCCCTATGTTCAGTCCTCTGTACAGCAAAATCCAATGAATAAAAACAAAAAATAAAGTCTGCAAGATTTCCATAAAGTGAGAGCAATTCAAGCAGAGAATGGCTACTAGGAGGCCACTGACAAAGCTACAGAGTACAGAACAGACACACAGACCCACTCTGTGGACTGCAGGGTTGCTGTTATCTAAAACATGAAGGGTAAGTGGCGGCAAGCGGGTTGCCCAGATGTACCAACATTCAGCCACAGAGAGCTTTGCACATCGTGGTAAGGAGTTACAGGTCGTCCCTACAGGCCAATAGTATGATTGAATTAGGGCATGACTTGCTATGATCTGTAGTATAAAAAATTAAACTGGTAAGACTATAGAAGACTGAATAAGAAAGAGGAGATATAGGTTGGTAATAAATAAAACTAAGATCACTAACCTACATTACAGAGGACAAGAACCTAGTTAAAGAAGGGGTTATAGGTAGTCATAAGACAAAATATGAGTACATAGAACCAACAGAACTTAGAGATTGAGTTTATAGAAGGTTATAGAAAAGGAACAGTAATAAATCACAAAATAAATATACAAAATAAGTAGTTTTTCTAAGTACTATTGAGAAATTATTCTAAAAATTCCACTTAAAACAGCAATCAAGAAGAAAAAGCCACACATACAAACCCAATAATGACAAATATATATTATTGTACTTTAAATATCTATTGAAGAACATAAAAGGAAACAGACATAGCACATTCTTGTATGTGATAATTTAATAAACTTGTCAATTCTTTCTGTTAGGTGCAATACAAATTAAAATACCTAAAAGACAGAGGAAGTATACATACAGATCATAAATGTCAATCAGAAAAAAAGGAAAAGCCCAGAAATTTCTAAAAAGAGAAGTTACTATAATCAGTTAATGGATCTAACAACAACAAAACAGATGAATGTAACTGAAGACAGTAAAAATAAACAAGACAGGAATTTACATTATGGCAAAGTTAACCTTTGAATTCAGTGGAGAAAGAAAAAGATTAAATTGTCTTTAACAACTAGATAATTGGAAAATTATCTGCCTTAACATTTTTGAATGGTGAAGTATATGTGCACACATGCACACACACACACGCACGCACACATTTTTAGAAGAAAAAACAATAAATGTGTATTTTCAGGGTAGGAATGACTTTCAGCAGCTGGATATGAGAAAGAGGAACAATAGGAACTTCCCAGCCACTTCTCAGACACATCATGGACCCTCTAAGCTCCAGGTCTCTACGTTTTGTTGTAGATTTCTTTCACCAATCTGCCTCAAAGTGCCTCACAGCTTCTTCACTCCCTTCAGGTACTTATTCGGATGTCACCTTCTCAGCAAGACCTTTTTTTTTTTTTTTTTTATTTTAAACCAAGAATATGTATTGGTACATTCTACATACAATGGTCACATTCATTACATTAATTCTGTACCTATACATGATGTATCTTGGTTCTCCCCCCTCTCCCCCCCCTCCCCTCTGCACCCTCCCTCCCTATTTACAGCAGGTTTATTCATCATTTTCCCTTTCCCCTCTTTTTCCCCTGTTGTCTTTCTGCTTTTCCCCTTCTTTCT